>JAULBU010061470.1:0-30910 GCA_032358235.1 Odonthalia washingtoniensis | reverse complement strand
AGGAGAACATTCTCAGGTAAATATACCAGAACATTCTAAGACAACACCAGACACTCCTCAGCATAATCCATTTTCAGAACGTCTGAATGGAACACTTTTTGAGCCAGTCAGGGTAATTTTAGAACAAGCTGGGTTGACTAGAAGGTACTGGGAACATGCCATCCAACACGTGGCATATATAAAAATATATATTGTTGCATAGTGCATCAACATGTGCACTATTTGAGGTTCACACAGGAAAATTTCCTACTCTAAAACGTGCTCGCGTTTTTGGTTGTGCAGCGTTTGTTTACGAGAGTTATCCAAAATCAAAGGTACATACTAAAGCAGTACCCTCAATATTTATTGGATGTACTGTCGGTGTTAACACATGGATACACCCAACTTCGTGCGAGACGATGGCTGAAGGTTTGAACAATGACGGTAACGTAGGATAAAGAGGGTAGTGTCAAGTACAAAGATTGACGGAGGGAGAAGTGATGGTAGTGTCAGGCACAAAAACCTGGAGTAATGAGAAGTAGATGGTAGTGTCCAAGCACAAGGCCTGAGGAGAAGGCGACGGTAGTGTTCAGGCACGAAGACTGACGTGAGAAGAAGGAGATTTTAGTGTCAGGCATAAAGCCTAAAATGGAAGTAAAAGATAACAACAGTATAAGAACTTCGGGCAGTGTTGTGGCTCAAAAAGCCAAGGTTAGAAAGGATGAAATCGCGGCGTAGGTAGAAGTCGGTGCAGGTTGATGGAACGTGACCGACCCTAAACGGGAGGTTAATAAAGCGAGAAGAAGGAGGAGCGTAACAAGAAGCAGTTTACTATAGGGCGGGAAAAGGTAAAAGAACAGAATGGCTTGACACTGTATGTTGACACGTTCGAGGAAATACACGGTACTGTACTTACTCGATCGGTAGAATACATTTCGACTGTAACCGACATTGTCATGAACTGTAGATCTAAAAGAGCTGTAACCTACAGCACGGCTGACTCTCCTACCACTCAACACGTGTGACCGACAGCAATTCGAATCAATTCGAATCCGCTTTGTCTGACAAGAGGGATCGTGTCGAAGCACTTTGACCGATGTTTGATTTCAGTATAAAATGCACACCTCAGAAGGAAGATGACAAGGTAATAAAAGGTAGACATTTTACGATTATCATTCAGTTTGACGACTTCAATATCTCAACTGGAGCAGTACCCCTGATCCAAAATTCGAACGACCCACTTACCACGCCTGGGACGAATTAACGATCCATCTGCAGAGCTAGAGGAGACCTAGCGGCCACCTTGTGGACTTCAACTAACGGGAGTTCACGGAGTTATTAACCATTCCTCCAGATCAATATTTCACGTAAAGATATTTAACCATATCAGGGAAATAGGTCGATTTGCGCATAGAGAACTAAATTATTCACTAACTGCATAAATAGCTCTACCGGCCATTTATTCAGTACTTCCTTTGCTAATTGCTATTACTATCGCTATTGCTATTACCCGGCATATAATAAAATATAACATTTAGCACACTTCTTTTACAGTTACGATTATTACTACTAGATTGTGACAATTGTTTTAATATAAAGAAAAACCAAAAAAAGGGAACAAGGATTCTGATAATTTTTTTCGATTTGTAGGTAGAAATCGACATGTACTGATCATGGTGTATACACAATCGAAAAAATTACAGACAGAAAAATAGTAAATTCTGTACATGTGACATTCGATGAAAATTCATTCCTAGCACTGGGAATGTCTGATACTAGTAGTGGAAGTGATGATTCTGAATACGGTATTTGAGGAAATGGAGGTATTGACTCAGGCAATACACCGGGAACAATATTT
Source organism: Odonthalia washingtoniensis (assembly GCA_032358235.1). NCBI lineage: Eukaryota > Rhodophyta > Florideophyceae > Ceramiales > Rhodomelaceae > Odonthalia > Odonthalia washingtoniensis. Next base: position 29,073 of record JAULBU010061470.1, on the reverse strand, counting down.
AGTCTGGGGGAAAATTAGAGCGGGTACACGATTAGTGTAGCCTCTACTATTACTTGTTCGATAGTTTCTGGAGAAATGTTAATTAGAATAGGCTATAATATTTCTGTGCGAACAATAAATAGTATAGAGTATTCTTCCTTTTTTTGGATATTTTTACGGGTCAATGGGTCATCACACAAATGTACTTGTAACCCCATCATTGTTCAAGATATCATATCCCCTGTTGTGTCTGGGCCCCCTTCTGTGGGGTCTTCGAAGGGGCTCTGGACATCATAGAATGACCGGCATTGTGAAATGATCTCCTACAAAAAGGGGGAAAAGCTGTGAAATGCGTCACGCTCCATTGAGATCCCTTGAAAGAGCGCTCCGTATCATAGATTTATGAGCGTATGAAAAGCATTTTCGGTCGCGCATGTTATTAACGTCTCGGACAACACGTGCAGAAAGCTGCAAAAATACTTTTCCCGATGTTTGGCCATTTCCCAGATTGCAGAGGGGCTTCTGTCCATTCCAGAGATTGTATGAGAAGTACCTTCTCCTCATCCCAAAGGCTTCTCCAGCTTTGCTTGATCTTCTGAATGATGAAACTATCCGCCGGCTAACACAAATGCGTTGAATGTTTCGGTAGAAACCTTATTGTTTCATTGATTTTCTTCAGATTTTGGTGTTGCGCTTCTGTTTACAAATCACCGGAGAAATTATCCAGAAATATTCCCCGCTCTCATCCGCTCTCATCCTTTGATATACCTCTAGGATCTTTCATCCAATCCAGAAACACGCAGTGATCCATCGACCATTTGGGTCCGTTCTGTATGATACACCAGGTGTGTCGTCAGGTACGCCTCTGATAGAGTAATTGCGTGATCTGTTTTTAAATATCAGAAATGGAGGTTTGATACGAGCTTCCTTCCTCCACTTATACGCAGCATCATTGTCATACTGTCATCCCCAGATGACACATCGGCATACTTCACCTCGTTGCAACCCACAAATACCAGATCCCGTCCATTGTCCATGTTCACTACAAAGTGAGTCTCATAGACATTGTCAACCATGTATTCATTCAGAGAGACATCCTAAAACGCGCATACCATTTTTATGAGGTGATAAGCCACTTCTCTCTCCACTTGAGCTTGCATCACTGCACTAATCATTAGCTTGCCACCCTGTGCCCGCCCACAATTTTAAACCTCTCGATAAATGACAGTACCCAGCGATTAGTCAATTTTTTTCAGTGGTCCAAGTTCATCACTGGAACGAACTTCTTGCATATTATACTCTCCATCCTCTTCTACCAAAATTCTTAAAGCCAACAGCTTTAAAATTTTCCCATTGAATTTCAGACCCGTTTTAGGTAGACTTTCGAATTCGACAACAAAAATTTCTTGCACATTCTTAGTCCAAGGAGAGAGCTTCCGACCTCTTCTCTTATGACATTCAGTCCTCACAGCACCTCCGAACAACCCGGCTGGAAACGCACATGACCTCGTCATCAGGAATAAAATATTATCTTTATCGTTGCACCAACGAGAATCTTTGCCCAAATTGGCATTCTCATTATCACGAAAATGATCAGAAAAATTTCGGACTGCTCTAGAAGCAATTTGCTTGCTGATACCAGAAGACTGTACCTCATCGACCATCCAGCGCACAATATTTGGCCTTGCTCTTTTCGTTGAAATCATCGGGAGACTGCGTTTTCTTTTTAGTGAAATGGGAGGGGTATTTTCTGAAGCTGTAAGACACGCAGAAGACTCTGATGGTGATAGTATAGAGGGAACTGTTGACGGAGAGTGATTCTAGGAACTGGTTGCTGTTGAAGTTGAGAGAAGGGACGCGATTCCTCTCTGAAATGCATTGAAAATGGAAGATCTGGAGGGAATTGACATGATACTGTGTGTGCGTGTGTGATGATGTGCAAGAGTGATGGATCTTTTCGAGGGGAAGATATTACAAACAGAAAATTTCTATTTTCTCTATCTTTATTGCTAGAACTTTTGAATGCCATTCTAGAAAAATATATGGCAGTGTAACCGATAAGATCTGTCAACAACCACTTGGTGATTTTCGTTGCCTTTTGTACATGTAACGTACTGAATGAAAAGGATAGCCAGCAGCAATTGATGCGCTTTAACGTAAAACTAGTTGTTTCAGGTCTTGCACAGTATCCTGCATCATACTGTATGTTTCTATTTGCTTAAAACAGCTTCAAACGGTCTGAATCACTGTAACAGTTATTTTTCCGAAAACAAGAAGTGTAGGATCTGCTAATTTAATTTGGCACGTGAACAGAATTGGTACGTATATAGTATAGTCTATACTATTTCGTGTTCCATACTCTTTTTAGGGCGCCTGTAAATTTGTCTAGCTCAGACTAAATCTTGTTCCCTGTGTAGTGCATCTGAAAATTTTGAAGATGGCAACGTATCATCTGTTGAACTTGAGCCTGAATCGGAACTTCAGATTGATGAAACTTCTGAGGTACAAGGACAACCGGAAGAAATTGGTACACGTTTGCTATCTGAAATACATACAGAACCGGTGGAGTCAACGTCAGTGTACGAAAGTATATCTCAAGCTTACAATAGAGGTAAGCGAAATATTCGTAAACTGGACTATTTGGCCTACAGTACAGTAGCTCAACATCAGGCACTTCAATTAATTCATTTTCCTCTAACAACATCGGACCAGCCATCTGTGAAAGAAGCAATGGGTGCAACAGCTGTGCAAGTTTCCATGTGGCGGGAAGCAATTGAGTTTGAACTGAGTACATTAAAAGAAAAGGGAACAAGGACAGTTGCTGGAAAATCAGATAACAGATGGAATAAATTAAAGGCTAAGGATTCCAACACTCAACATATTGTCCCATCCCACGTGGTATTAAAAATAAAACTAGACGAGAAGGGTCAGGCCCTTAAGTATAAGGCACGTGTGGTAGCTGGCGGAAACTTTCAAATTTGGGGACAATATTTTGATACTGTGTATGCATAAGTTATCGATTTCTCGGTAATACTACTTACAATTAATATCTCGCTGCAGTATAATTGGTCAACAAGACACGTGGACGTAAAAGCAGCATTTTAAAATGGTGAAATTGATCGTGAAACATATGTTTCGCATCCACTAAATGTACCTTCATGCATGCAAAAGAATGTCTTTTTTCAACTCTGCAAGGCACTTTTATGGACTGATCCAAGCTCCATTACAGTGGTTTCAAAAACTGAGAGATACCCTCCGCGGTACTCTGGGGTATACCCAGTTGAAAATTGATTGCGCGGCGTTTGTTAAACGTTATAAAGTTAATTCAACAACAGTACAAATTATTGTGCTAGTCTATGTTGATGACATTATATTTACTGGTTCAAATTATGAATAATTACAGAAATCTGTCAATTCATTCTTGGGAATATTTAACGGAACAGATGATGGAAGAGTAAATTGGTATTTGGGAATCAGAGTATAGTCTACTGTAAACAAAATAAAACGTTCCCAGGGGGCTTACATATTTCGACTTTTGGACGAATACAGTTTACAGAAAGTTAAAGAATTTGATACCCCGATGATTCATAATATTTTCAAGGAAATACAGAATCATGAATCGGATGAACAAATTGATAATTCGAAATATTGAAGTATGATGGGAGGACTTACGTTCTTGGCGAATCGAAAAAGACAGGACATAATCACTTCAGTTGGAATATTATCTCAATTTGTCTCAAAACCAAATAGGTTCTTGGAAAATTGTGTATACCGTATCTTTGGGTATTTGAAACGTACTCAATATTATGGACTAATTCAGAGTAGAGACGGAACATTTGGGCTTGATTTTTATTCTGATTATGACTTTGCAGGCGATCGTAAGAATAGAAAATCGCGCACTGGCTGGGTAGCAATATCAAATGGATATGCTGTGTCCTGGGCCAGTCACAAACAATGTACTGTAGCTCTATCAACTTCTGAAGCAAAATATGTGACAATCAGTGAAAGCTGCAAACAGATAAAATTATTAAGACCGTATATGGCTGAAATTAATTTGGACATGTCAGTACGGACTGTAATTTACAGTGATAATGTTGCAGCACAGGCATGGTCCGGAAGTGCGACCATGATGCGTCGGGAAAAACATATTGAAACCCGTCATCATTTTGTGCAACAAAACATTCAATCTGGATCAATTAGAAATGTTAATGTGAATTCTGAGGACAATATAGCTGATGGTTTCACAAAACCATTGGACAAAACCAAATTTGAGATATTCAGATATTGAGTTGGTCTCAGTAACAAATATTAACTGGTACTACACCAGGTGGAGTGTTATGAAACGAATTATATTTTGTTGTTTACTGCAGTGTATGAAACAATATTATGTCGAAAATATAATATTATAATTCTTATTGATTAATTTTCTTATTGATTACAGTACTACACTCTTTTTCTTCTTTGAAACTTACTGATTCGAACCAACCTGACTTTATTTACAAACAAGAACATTATGGACTTAATTATGTTGACACATATGTAATTATGAGTTCGAGTATATTAGAGTGCAAGGTGCGTGAGATAATGACACCTCAGTTAAAATTTGTCTACAATATATTTTCTTTAGTAGAAGTGATCAAAAGCAGTATAAAACGAAAAAGTATACTCCAAAGTAAATAAAATAATACAACTTTTTCGCTAAATTACATCTACCTCATATTGTTTTCATATTATGAAACATGTACGCCGATTAGCAGTTTTATGGGCCTTGAACAAGGGTTCTGTCTCACGTAATCGGCCGGTGCCATATCGGGAGTGACCAACCCTTGTTCGAATTTAGTTCGAAGAAGCTTCACGGCTGGGGAGTTTTTGCTGAGTTATGATGCCATCTTTTTTTGTTGAACAAAAAATGGGATAAATAAAAAGATCAGATTTCATTCTTTTATAGTGATGGAATTGTCAAAAGATGAGTCCATAAGTCGCCCGTGCGCCGGCGGATGCCGGCTGTTATTTTGTGATATTTATGATCGTTACGACTGGAACTCACTTTATTGAAATATTATATTTAAATTTTGATACAGCTGAAACATCTGTTGAATGATATACACTTCATCACCTGCATATTAAGTAGCAAAATTAACTCGGTTAATTACATATTTCGAGTCCCAATATCTGAAACTAGTAAAAACCTAATATTAGTTTTATTTATCAGACGGTCCGGTAAATTTGTACCTCTTTTATGGAAATTTTGGTAAAACGTTTCCAAACGGTCTGAAAAGAACGGAAAAATTACTTTTTACTTGTTGTAATTTTCTGTATGCTGCAAGAAAAATATTTCTTTAGTAGTTTTTTGTATGAAGATGCAACATAAAAGCACCTTCGCAATTTCATGTCTTTGCAAGAAACATTTTTTTAAATCGGTTATGTCGTTTGATTTAATCTCTCGCCCGAAACATTTTTAGGTAAAATTTGTAAACAGTTTTATGGAAACGACCGAAAGTGTTTCTGCAAAATTTTGTCTTTAAATAAAGTGAAGTTCGGTATTCATGGTGAAAATTTGTAGCATTCATCGCCATCTTTTAAATAGTGTAACTTTCATATGATACTGACAAAAATATGTAACACCTTTCGGCCTGTACTTAGGTAAAACTTTCGCCATAATTAGCGAAAGGCTGTATGAGTAGAGGGCGAAAGATGGTACTCATAATGGACATTATTTTCCCTCTCTCCATACGATGCTAGTACAACTCTACATTTGTATACTTTCGCTAAGATAAATGCAATTTGACAAGCAATTGCTTGTCCGGAGTGACTTTTGATTAATAATTTTGTAAGTTAGTTATGAACCAGGCGCAAAAAGGCGAAAATTTCGCGAAACTTTCCTCCGAAATTTTGTAAGGGCTGGGAAAAACATAATTTTACAAGGTTTTGATAACACGTAAGTTTCAAACTTTCATTTATTTATTATTTTAATATTACAGTGAATCTTCGGTGTAAGGAATCCTGGCATGAGGAATGCCTATATTTAAGGAACACAGATCGGTCCACCGTGTTCGAAATCTGATTTTGAGCCCGTATTGCATGTTCCTTCCTTCCTCGATTTAAGAAACCGAAACGATGTACCGTTTTTTAAAATACTGAATTTTAGTTACATTTTAAGGGCTTCGGACCGTGAACAAGGAGAGTTCATCTTCCTGGGGGGAGTTTTATAACATACCATACCAACAAATGGACTCCCAGATCCGTTACACTTTCTCCGCCCAAACAAAAGAACGTAACTTTAAAGATCCGTTCCACACAATTATGTCTCATCACTGAAGTCATCCACGGAATCCTCCTTCCCTTTCCACTGATACCAATGACGCAGCACTTTTGACGAACAAGCAAAAGATCTCAATTCAGAAAGAAATACGCCGACGTTGGCAGACATCTCAGCTTGTGCGTTTGGATGACGTTTCCTCGTGGGCTCGCAGGGAACTGCGATTATCGTTTTTACCGTCCAAGCCAGTTATTTCGTGCCTCATCACGGCTTTAAATTCAGGTAATTTTTCTGACAAGAACGGAAAGAGGAACAAGACTGCCTCGCAGCCCGCACTTGAAGAAAGGCTCATTGTCTGGGTTAGCGACCAATACAATCCCAGGAGTTGTGTCACAGCGCAGATGATACGAGAGAAAGGAAGGCGCTTATTGGCCGAAGTTAATTCCCGTTTACCGGATAATGAGAAAATAACACTGAAGCATACAACCGGTTGGCTGTGCAACTTTCAACGACGCTGAAACCTGAAGTCGAGAAAAGTCAATGGGGAGGCAGGTGACGCCGACGAAGATGGCTTGCAGCGTGAGTTTCCGGGAGTGCGAGCCCTATGTTCACAGTACAAACTTGAGGACATCTTTAACGCGGATGAGGCTGGGCTTAATTACTGTATGTCTCCCGATCGGACTATTTCTACACAGCCTCTTCCGGGTGGGAAAAAGGATAAAAAGAGAGTTACCTTACTTATTTGCGCGAACGCAAAGGGTACTGAAAACATTCCCCTGATGGTAATCGGACACGCACTTCGGCCGCGATGCTTTCGGTAACAATTTGGTGCAGACCTCGGCTTTGATTATTGGGCGAACAAGAGGGCGTGGATGACAATGGTACTATTCTTCGAGTGGATGTTAATGTTTGATTTTTATTATAGCCAGAAACTTGGACGGAAAGTTCTATTGCTGTTAGAAAACTTCTCAGGTCACGGCACACCAGATTGCCTTCCAGATTTGACTGCAGTTGAAGTGCGTTATTTTCATCCAAACACAACGTCCAAACTGCAGCTCCATGGACGCCGGCATCATTGCCTGTTTGAAATGCCGCTACCGCTCCATACAATACAACCGGGCCCTGGCTTTTATCGATGAGGGAGATGCAAACATTTACAACATTGATCAGTTGACGGCAATAAAATATGTTAAGTCAGTGTGGGAGGAGATTCCGGGTGGCATTATCGAAAAGTGCTGGATCACAAGTGGCTTAATTGATTCCACAAACGCCGATGCAGAACTCAAGACTAATATGATCGCAGACGTTGACGAGGAGAACGAGGTTTTTACCAGTTTCATGGATAGCCTTGTTGGGGTGAATAGACGGATGTATGTAGAAAACATTTTAAATGCTGACGATCTGGATATTTTAGAAGAAGTGGAGGATGGTAACATGGCTGAAGCAGTTGTGGAAGATATTATGATAAACCCGAAGGGAGCGCCGAAGACGCAGACGTAGAAGATCCTCCGCTGCAGTTGCCGTCTGTATCAGAGACTATTAGGGCTATTGGTGTGTTTTTGCAGGCATTTTAAGGACAAAAGTAAATCAATCTACGCCTTTAGAGTCAACTCCGAGCCTTGCGGAGGGACCAGCGTCGTAGGAGCATTAGTTAAATGCGTCATACGAGCATATCATCGTTCTTTAGCAACTAAAATACGGTTTCCTTGCTTAAGGAATCCTTCGATCAAAGGAATTGAAGCCCGCCGACCGAGCCGTTCCTTATATCGAGGACTCACTGTAATGCAATAATTTAAAAACTAATAGTAAATATTGAGCCTATATGTTTAGGTAACATACTTAACGTTTTAACCAACAAAACATTTTTTAAAAAGTTTCAATTTAACAATACAATTACTATGTGTAAGATTCAACCGCTAAAAATGCAATTGCTGGTAACATATACACCAACACAAACACGAGTATAGTTATATAAATGAAATAAATTAAAATGGTAACGACTGCATTTAATTACAAAATAAAGGTTGTGTCTGAAATTTGTTTTAGTCAGAAATTGAAAGAAAAAAACCAGCACACTTCGCACTTTCGGCATTTACCGCATCTCCCCGGTAATAGTCGATGCGCACCGCCGTTCGCGCCTAAAAACAGAGAAAAATCAATTAAAAAAGGTTAACGACTTTCATACATTAATATTTAATGCAAATTTTCCACATTACTGTAATGTTTGAATTGTATTCTGTGTATAACAGCCAAGTACACCGAAAATTGTATTTAATGTTACTAAATTTGATTAGAAACGTCTCCTGTAGCACACGTATACCATATTTAATGTTACTAACAATAATTAAATTATAACATTATTTCCATTGTGTGGAAGGGAAAATAAGACTCCAAAAAAAATAATGTTACTAACCATATTTGAATAAAACATTAAACTATCAAAATATCCCTTGTAAATCATTTAATTTAAAACGGAAGAGGGAACAACAGGTTCTGAACATGTATTTACTCCGTCAAAATAAATTCTATGTTTGGCGATGATGTTTTGTAGATGCGGAAATAATTGAGACACTTCCCATAATCCATTGGGTTGCTTCGCTAACCCACAACGTATCATAGCTTTGCGAGCAAAAGTCAAACCATTCTCATCTCGTTGTGCATTAACATCTCTTATTGCCAACGCTGCGATTTTTTAAAATAATACTTTCTATGGATTAGGGATAGTTCCAGACTTTGAACCCCAAGACCCAGAATCATTGACTTTTAGTAATAATCTTGCCTTATACTCTTCCCATCGCTTAGTCCATGCAGCCATTATCTTCTGAATAATAAATGAATCAGCGGGTTGCAATAAATCGGTAGCATTAGCTGGGAAATGTCTAATTTCCGAAATAATTGAATCAAGACCGGAAAGTAGTTCTGGAGTTTCATTATGACCAGAGCAGTTATCCATGATCAGAACTGTCTTCCTATTAGATGGAAGTAGTTTAAATGCACGGTGTTCTTTTAACCATGAACTCATAACTCTTCTATCAATCCAACTTTTAGGACATGTCCTGTAACATACGCCGGGTATATTATCCTCTACACCCCTGATAGGATAGCTGCAATCCTTACTTTTAAAAATTTAAAACGGAGTTTCAATAATTGATTGAGGGCCATCTGATAATCTAACCATCATTGTCATTCCCTCTCCACCAGATGTAACATCTGTGTACTTTACATGTTCATCTCCTCTAAAACCTAATGTTCTGCCATTGTCACTATTGATCATGAAATGCGTTTCATCTGCATTTTCAATATTTTCCTCTTTGAGCACCGCTGACTGAATGTTACGTGCATATTTTCCAAGAAAAAATGCGACCTATTTCTCAATTAATTCCTGTGCTTGAGGTGATAATTGTAACTTACCTGTTTGTCTGCGAGTGACCACATTATTACGAAGCATAAATCTTTGCGTCCAAGCAGAATTGATGAGTTCAATGATTAATTTATTGCTATATAAAGATCTCATACTAGCATGATATTTATCTCTTTCAGAGTCCCTAACCATCTCTTGAGCGACAGCCAATAATGTTGTTTTTGAAATCTTGACCCCCAATTTATGAAGACAGTCAAATTCGGAAACTGAATCGGCTTCAAGTTCCACCACCCACCGTTCACATTTCCTTCCGCGCCCTATCAATGTTATTGTTCTAATTCGCTTTTTACCAAAAGCAGTTCTTGCTCCAACAGACATCATGATTTCAAGACATTGACCAGATGAAGGAACATTTGAAATGAGATTATGTCTGTTATCCCATAATCTCTTTGTCCTACAGTTTTTGACTTTATAAGCTTTGAGGTGCTTACTTTTCAACTTCTGGTAACATCCAAAGAGTTATTTTGGCCTTGTCGTGAAGTGTTAAGTGGATGTGAGCCCGGTGTTTGGGTTTTATTTGTTCAATTTTGCTGGAAATATGAGGGGAGATCTGTTCTGCATTGCTTCTATTTCGATCAACTGTTGCTACTTCCGTATTAGTTTAGGCACGAGAACGTGCTGCTGCTTGTAAACTTGCAATAATTGGAGATGCGGTTGAAGACATATTGATTAGAAAACCGTGCTTCAAAAACAAATTCTTCAATGGACAATCATTTGATTTAAATATGCAGCTCTGAATATGTGAATTAGCTACCAGAATCATTGCTATTCAACGATCTAATGATTCTAAAATTTCAATTATTTCTTCTGAGTAAACTGTTTCATATTGTATCAAAAACATGATCGTTAAAGTTTTTAAACATTTTAAACATTTTAAACATTTTAAATTCAAAAATTCAAAAATTCAAAAATTCAAAAATTTTAATAAACTAATCTAGAAAATCTGCATTTTGAACTAACTTTATTTAAATAAATTTTTAATTGTCTTTATTAACATTATTTCAATTTCGGTTAATTTTATCCATGGTTCAATTATAATTAGTAACATTATTTTAAAACTAACATTATTTAACTACTAGCATTAAATATACTTTTCGGTGTAGTGTTTCGGATAACAAATTAAACCATTTTTGGAAGTATGACATACATTGTATCTTCATTCTGTCATGGACAGTAAAAAATATGTTTTTTATTTTAAAAATGTTTTAGCCATACTTCGTGATAGAAGGGACTGATTAAATATTTATAAAAAAACACTCTTCAAAACCCCCTACCATAGACAGGTAGGTGGTTTTGAGAGTAAGATTCCCATCACAAAAACCGAAAAATGAGACACGTGTACTGTTTTAAGAGTTCAAAAATTCTTTTAGAAGTGAATTGTTTTTATTACGCACTCATGTCTGTTTGTGTAAAGTTATATGACTGTGTCATTTTCATTGTAGTTCACGATCATGGATGACGGGGTTGTGGCCCGTGACAAACGCTGCTTACCTCTCTCCACTGCTACTGCCTGTTCTACCACCATCCCACCCATCACCGCAACACTCATGTCGTCCAGCCTGATGCCGTAAGCAACAGCTGCACGCGTTCATTGTTCAGGTTGGAAACGATGTAGCTGGCAAGTGCGTAAGTGCCGGGGCACACCGTGCTGCTTAAGAAAATTGTTACGTTAATTATTTTATTTGTGAATAAAAATAATTTTGGAAATTGTGCAATGTTTCAGTTGTAACTTCAGTCACAAAATCGATGTTTTCGGACTATAAATGCTTATTTCCGTATTGGTTAGCACTCCTTTGTCGGGAGTTTTGTTTCCTTTTTTTAAAACCCAAAATTAAGTTTTAATATACATGTCTCAGCTTTAACACGCACGCCGAATTAACTAGCTCTCCATTGTCGCGATTTTCGTTTCTTTTTAAGCGCAAATGTGCGTTTAAGCTACTTGTCTCAGCTTTAACAGGCACTCTTTTGCATTTGAAATGGAAAACTTTATAAAAAGTAATATTATAAATTCCGACAATGTAAAACACCCATTCTCACACTGTTTGAGTACTAATATAATTGTCCACAAATCGTTGTTTCCGGACTGCACATGCTTATTACTGTATTGGTTAGATCTCCTTTGTCACGCATTCGGTTTATTTTCCACAAATGTTCGTTGCAAAGCTATTTGTCCCAGTTATGTGCGTTTGAAACGGAAGACAGGAATGAAATACAATAGATGGGAGTGATTAGAAGTGGGGCCATTGTGATAGAAATGAGGCAGTAGAAGGCACAGATTTGAGCAATCGACTATTTCATTCCGGAGCTATGATAATATTTCGATTCATCCATAATACAACATGTAAAACTTAAGAAAAGGATTCTGATTGCTGAAAAAATCCATACCATGTACACATCATGTGTAACCAAATACATACAATAGGGACATGTGTAGAGAATAAAAGATACATGTATGAAAATTCTATAAATTAGAATCTTATCAAAACTTTTAATACATAATGTTTACGTTTTTTACATTTATGAATGTTTTTATCATTTGGGGTTAATTTCTTGTTTATGCTTTAGCATTATGAATCGAAAGATCGTTGTATCTCTGGAATGCAGAGAGTAATTTTGTTAATCTCTCTTGCGTTGAATCCAGAAACTCTCCAAGAATTATGCCGAATAGTTTATTCATGAAATGCAAGGACAGTTGCATTTTTAGACGATGCAAAACAATTTTCCTTTAGATCGTTCGTTAAATTTTCTACAAGGATACTGTGCTTTGTCATACTTTCCTGATACCATTGAGCATCGACGATTCGAATAAAGAATTCTATTGTTCCTATACTACGGTATTAGAGACTGTACGCAACGGGAAATTTCGTACATTTTTTGTGAACTTTCATAAATTTTTGTACAGCAATGACAAAACATACCACTTTTGTATGAGATAACTCTTCCAAAATCTGTGGAAATCAGGAATTGCACGAGGACCTTTTTCTTATGATTTCTGAAAAACCCTCGACACCTGAATTTATTTTTTTCTACCACCCTTCTGCACAACAGCGAATAACCCAAAAGTGGACACATCCAAAAAACACACAGCGGAAAGCCTCACCCCCACTACCCTATCTACGATGCAAAGCCTCAACTCGTCAGCGGAAACACCGTCCCCTTAGTTACCATCACCACCCGCACTTTCCACTTCACAAGAAGGTGAAGTGGTTTTTCAACAAGAAATTGTTGTCAAACAGAATCGGTTCCGGTTTGACGAAAGAAGTGATCTAATGCTTCTGAGATGTGTCACTGCGATCGGGGGCATACTGCAAAGCGGGGGAAGAGCGAGGAAAAATTTGAGGAGGTATTAAAAATGATGATGGAAAAACTACCAACTGGCATGTTTACAAACATGCAAAAGCCGTCCTGCAAAACATTTGCAGATCGATTTAAAGGTCTAATATCAAAAAGGCGTGATAAAGTGAAACGAAATGCTGCCACTTGTGGCATCGCTGAGGAAATTACAGAATCAGATGAAATACTTGATGATTTAATCTTCGAGATGGATGAAGCCGAGGAACGGAAAACGGCTGAAAATTTAGAGCAAACGCAATGTGAACGCAATCTGGTGGAAATAGGAGGTGAAATTAAGGATCAGGCTCTTCGTCGCTAACGCGAAGAAGTTGGAGAAGACGTTAATGATTTAACCAGCTCTAGTACAACTTCACAAAAGAGATTAAAATTTGATCTTGAATCAGATGATGATATTAAAGAGACATTAAAAAATGATATAAAGGCGAGGAAAGAAATAGAAAACAAAAGGATTTTTTATGAAGGTAAGCGGATTGAAATGGACGAACAACATATGAAACATGAGAGTGAGCGTTTCTGTAAACAGTTCGAAACGAACGAACAAAGCATGGAGATAGAAAAAAAGATGATGGAATTAGAAGCCGTGGGAAGAAAATCTTCCGCAGAAGAACGTGCAAAAATAGGGAACTTTCTTTCAGTTCTTACAAATGATGTTTTATCAAAAATCGCGGACAAGTTGAAATATGTTCAAACTATTCAATTTCCATGTTGACGTACTTTGTAGGTGAACTACAATCAAAGAATGATCCGACTTGACCTCCATTTTCGATGCATAACTTAAAATTAAGTGAAATTGCGGAAGCGACAAATACTATAGAAATAGGAGCTTCTCGTACTTTCAGTGACCTTGAAAAATCATTCCTAGTCCAAAGTTGTTTTGAATCTATCTAACTCCATTCTACAGACTCACTAACAGAGCTCATCGCAGTCGTGAAAAGTCTTTGTTCTGGTGTAGAATTGTTATTATCGAACCCCACTTGCATCCAAGGCCTCATAGTGTATGCTTTGTCACCGTAGATATAGTATTGATTTCCATCTATTGAAAAACATTCTATTAGAATTTCATTTATCCCACTTCGTCTCAACAAAGTCAAATTGTGTCTCCTACCTACTTCTGAACAGAACAAAGAAAATATCAAACCGTCCGGAGTTGTTATGGTTTGATAAACTAATCAATGAAACCTCTTATGCCCAGAGTAGCAGGCTCTCTGGTTGGCACCATCCCCACCCGGACGGCACATACGAATCTTCGTACAATCTATAAAACCCACGCATCTATCTAAAGGTGCTCTCTTTTCAAAAATACACTCAGCGTATTTTGAAGCTCTTTCTTTCGTCATGTATTGCTGAAAGTTAGTAATTAGGCGTCCGTATTCTTCGTATAAATGCTCAATGATCTCCCAAAATACCTCGCTCAACGCGGAACTGTGCATCCCAAATTTCTCTTCAAGATCGAACCACGTACACGGTGATGCTAATCGTTTCAGAACGATGCAGCACGAAACTAATGAACAACAACTGTACCAATTTCGCTTTGTTTTTCAGAATAGGAGGTAAAAAAGCTTACAAATGTTTGGGATGTCTTTACAACGGAATCTAAAGTCATGCAAACATTGTTCATTCGAATAGATGTTCAAATTAAACATCGTAGTAGAAATGTTTTTTGTTCGTATCCTTTGTTCCCTTATATCGTTCCTCACTTCGGCGTACTCTTTGCCCAAATACATGTACATGATGCTTCCTGTGGAAGCAGACACAGCTAAGGCCAGAGTCCGAAATCTTTTTTCCTTAGTTCGCATCGGCCTAAACTATAGTGCCACCTTCCGACCATAGTAGGGGTGATGAGCGATGTATTTATTTAAAAACCGAGTTTTTGTTGTCTTTGCGTGGTCTCAAATGGATTCGGTGTTTGCCTTCCGACGACAGTACGGTTTCTGAGGGATGACTTTATTTGAAAAACGGTTTTTGGTCGTCTTTTCGTGGTCTAAAATGGATTCGGCGTTTGCATTAACAAAAGAATCTCACAGTTACACCACAAATTTAGGCTGCGTAATGTCATTCTTTAATTCTCGTATAAAACATTTTTCGCTTTTTTTAATACGTGTCAGATGTTTTGGTACCATTTTTATAAGAATTTCTCCGTTGCGTGAAGTCTCTAATGCCAAAAATCAACTTTTAAATTTTTGGCTTTCTTTGCCATAAATTAAAAGGTTGATTT
This sequence comes from Odonthalia washingtoniensis, assembly GCA_032358235.1. Classification (NCBI taxonomy): domain Eukaryota; phylum Rhodophyta; class Florideophyceae; order Ceramiales; family Rhodomelaceae; genus Odonthalia; species Odonthalia washingtoniensis. Next base: position 13,845 of record JAULBU010061470.1, on the reverse strand, counting down.
TTGGTCTTCACTTTAATTCCAGATGAACTTTTTTCATACAATAAAATTGATTTATTTCCGTTCCACCTTCAGGAATGTCACACTATTTCAGTACATACATGTACAGATATACATACAGAAGAAGGTAAACAAATTTATGTAGATAAATATATGTATCTATTTATATATGTATATATGTATACACGTATATATGTATATATGTATATATGTATATACATATATACATATGTATCTATTTATATATGTATATATGTATATATGTATATTGGTATACAATATGACGTATACATATATTATATGAAAAATTTCAGAATGTCTCAGACATATATTCATATCTTGGAGATATTAAAAGGCTATTAATATCTTCAAGCCATGAAGATGTGTATAAACTGATATACATCATGTGTATTATATACGTATATATATATATATATGGAGTAGACATTTATATATTTTGGTGTAGTCATGTATACATTTAAAAGTATATATAAATATATAATTAAACATACGGCCATGTACTACAAGTATGTGCCATCTTCCAAAGACATCAATTGATAGCTGAACAAAAATTGTATTTATTATTTTTCCAAAACAGACAACAGCATATATTTTGGCATCACTTCAACAAAATATGAAAACAACGCATAAAAGAACACAATGAACTTGATAGAGAAAACTAAAACACAGCAAAATCATCCTCGAGGAATCACATTCGGAGCAGCAAAAACAGGCTCAGAACCTTCTACTGGTTTGATTACGAAACTGTCACTACTAACCGTCATCTGAATCACAATTCTCACTTCCCTGGGAGTTGTCTTGAGAGATACTTCTTGAAAGTGGCTCTTCTCCATCTTTACTGAAACTTCCTTTATAAGCATAATAGACAAAATCCCTCATCTGAATTTCATCCGGAATCAAGTACGTATGATACAGAAGTGCATGATTTACTCTCCGTCCAACACCAGCATGTTGAAAGTACCCATGTACCACGAAAACGGAGTACGGGGGGATAGTTGTTTCGTTCAAGACCGATCCAGATGATACTATCTTCCTTGCTTTCTCTTCATACTGAACGTAAACATGGGAAAATGGAATTCTACAAAGAGATGTTTCTTGTTGAGCAGTTGTAATCATAAAAACCCCGGGGGACCTTGAACTCGGACAGGAAAGTCGTTATGACCAACCTGGTCAGGACAGACTTTTCCAGTGAGAAGGAACCGCCCGCCACTATTGGGGAATGAGGACGACCACTGTCTCCTGTTGTCCAACTCAAGAAGAGTAGCAAGCGAAGCTAGCCAAACATCAGTGTAGCTCTTCTCTTGGTAATCCATATCGTTTCTTCTGACGTTTCAAAATGCTTCTCCAATAAAATCCTTGTGGAAGAATAGCGAGCTTAACCATTTTCGATCTTTGTCATCAAATTCCATTTCCCCTTTGTTCATGATTGGAGACCAAAGTGTTTGGTTCTCCTCTCTTTAATGATATACCTCACTATTCAATGTTTCATACACGACGTTGTAGAGGTCTTCTAAATGTTGTTGTGGATAATCAGAAGGTATATTCAGACTATTCATAATCCCTGCCGGAACATTCCTGCATGTATCCTACATTTATTCGAGAATTCAATATCCTTTCTTCATCACTTCCAGACTCTTCGACTTGAAGTAAGAAGCTTTCGAACCTCTATCTATAAGCTTGAGCGCATAATTCTAATTATTTTCCACATTATCATCTTATGCAAAACCAAGATCCTTTAATTCAATGAGGTTGCTTCGTAACCTACCATTTGTAGGATAAACATCATATCTTCCATGTTGGGGTAAAGGTTTTACGCGATGGCCACCATGAATAGAAATTGATTTCAAAAATAGTGTAGGGTCATACTTGTCAACCCCAATATCATTTCCAGGAGCAGCAGACCACATGTTTCAAAATATGCGTTCCGCTTTATGATTACGTTGTGCGGGTGTTTGTCTCGTATGTAGTAGTTAATCCTCTTGTATCGTCACCTGTGACCATTTCTCCACAATTCCAATTTTCCTCCCATACTTAAAAGGTACTTCAGTTCGTGCAGCATCTTAAAAGTTGGATTGTCATCTTCGGAAGGATGCTCATCATCTGATGAAATGTTGCTGTACTTTTTTTCAACTGTAGAAACCGTTTAACGCTCATTTCCATGTCTCCTCTTCGGTCCCTTCTATTCCGTACGACTCCCTTTTGCAGATTTAATGGTTTTGCCAATTCTTCCTTACCACTGTCCAATATTGTAATTGGAGATTGATTTCGTTGATCTTCTCGTACAGCACGTCTTGTTCTCGATAACGAAGTGGTCTGAGTTGGTGGTTTTTTGGCCATTCTACGTAAGGTACTCTTCTCCTTTCTAACTAGCACTACATTTGGATGAAAGTGTGTACATACCTTTTCCCTTAGACGTTCTACCTTCCCTTCCATTGCAGTCATGAATGCGGGGGATTTGTGTCTAACTTGGCCTTGTTCATATTTGAAACCTTTCATTCCATTGAAGAATGATCGGCGAATTGATATTTCCATTGTTGAAGTGTGTTGCTAATTTCCACATCCAATAGTCCATCAAAGTCATAAGGGACCTCTTCTTTTTTGGTTAACATCCATTCTTGATTGACTGGTGTTCCTTTCGCAGCATCTCGTTGAACATCATTGCACTGTCATAAAAGAACCTTACATTTCAATTTCCTCTATTATTGTGCAATTACCACTCCCCAAGAGCCCTTAACATCAACAATGCATCCTCCACGGTCGCTTTGGAAAGAGTTAAAGAGTCAAAAAGGTTACCCCTCCGAGACCATTTCCAACATCACTGATGAATGGGTCTGTAGTGACGCATTACTAACGCGCATAACGCAAGACAGTGTTAAGTTTCTTCCCATCCAGAAAATTGTATGCCAACATATCGTCTGCAATGTCTATATTCCGGGCTTCTATGTAACCTACACCGTATCCGTCTTTAAATTTTGTAACATACTGTGTCAAACTGCTCATGAGGTCCAGGGAGAAGATGTCTTTTTTGTTCTTTTTACTTGGGATGTTGCTGAAACGACTTTACTCGATAATTTCCGAGGAAGACAGATGGTTCGTGTCATCTCCACGACGGTTGATTAACATCACTCGAAGTGGTTGTCGATTCCATGATAATTTGGTATTGTCCACCTTCTTCGAAAGTTCCGTAATACAGGCTAGACGATGATGACCATCGACGATTAGAACAGTTCTGGTCGCCTTTAACTAATGACATCCACTTCTACTGTCAACAGTACAAATATCTTGGATACATGTGACCAGGTCAGTATCGGAAGGACAGGTCACACTCAACATACCATGGACGTAATGAAAACCATTTGTTTCAAGCTCTTCCATCAACACAGCCTTGTGTGCTTCGTAAATATTGCGGAGAGGGTTTTGAACATTGTGAATTGGTTGATGTTCACAAAAACCTCCTCATACGTGTAGTTGGTGAGGCTGAACCTATGGCAACTTATCTTCTTCCCTACATCATCTTGTCAGCCTTTTCAAGTAGTGATGATTCGGTTGTTTGATCGTTACCAAGTGACAAACTGTTCCGAATAGAGCAACTACCAGTACTATTATTTGAAGATTGAACAACCTGGCTTGGAGTTTTCGAGCGTGTTGATATAGATGTTGCTGGCAACAAATGATCATAATTGTTTACCATTGCACGACTATCGCAAGGATAGGAGCCTACAAACTTGAGGTCCCCTAATGTCGTCGGTGGTACTGGCTCTGGGTCCGTTGAATTATACCTTGATGCATAAACGTAGTTCCAGTCTTGATGTATTTTCTCATGATCTTTTGTCTGAGTCAGGGATATATTACTAATAACCACCAAGTCTTTCCCCAGCCCATTAACGAGATCGTGGAGATAACGACGTAACGATCTATCTCCTCCATAAAGCACAGCGGTTCCAATTTTTATTACGTTCGGTGGGTGATACAGGTTTACACAACATCCGGGGAGCAGATTACGGTCTTCTGCTCCCTTTTTACTGTCACCTCCCAAAACAGCCTTGTGGGACATTTTTGTGTCCCTTAACGACATCTCGGTTGATGATGAAGCCATGATGAGAATTGAAGGTTGATAATAATTGAAATTTTGATAAAGTTGGATTGTTGTTTGAAATAGGTTATGGTTGTTTAGATATTGAATCGAAGTGTGAGGAAGTGAGAGTTGATGAAGAACGTAATTTTTACACTATAAGAGAATCAGATCTGTATAACGTGGTCAATAGCAGTTGCACTTGATAATTTCAATCGAAAACACTTATTATTACGTGATAATTGCGATAATTATATGAATTTAGCATTGAATATAACACATAATTTTAAAATTTATGCACTGTTTTCTGTTCTTGTGCAATGATACGTAATGTAACTGAAATAGTGTGACATACCTGAACTTGTAACGGTCAGGAATGTCACACGTTCAGGAATGTCACACTATTTGAAATAAATTAATTTTAGTGTATGCCGAAATTCTATCTGGAATCGAAAAAAATGCCAAAAATTAAATAGTTAATTTTTGGCATTTTTCAATTCCAGATGGAATTTTGGTATACTGCAAATCTTCATTTCTCTACGCATTATTCATTTAATTTATCTTTTCGATATGTATAACAAGTTTTTCTAAACAACATATTACTAGTATGTTGTTTAGAAAATATTGTTATACATAGTATGTACAAAGTTATATAGAGTGTATGTAACTGTTTCATTGCATTCACCTCTAGATAGACATAGTAAGTATATATTTTTTACATATATATACTTTATGTATACGTATGTATACTTGTAGTATATAGCTTTATGTTTAATTACAAAGTTATATATATACATATATACATATATTAACGTGCATACATTTGTTCACCTTCTAATAGAATTGTATATATATATATATATATATATCTGTATATGTATGAACTTAAATAGTGTGACATTCCTGAAGGTGCATCTGATATAAATTAATTTCAAATTAAGTATAGTTTACAATATGTCTAGAATCCACCTGGAATTTAAAAAAATGCCAAAAATGAACTTTTTAATTTTTGGCATTTTTTCAATTCCAGATGGATTTTTCTCGTACAGTAAAGTTTCATTATTTCTGTTACTCGCTATGCAATCTTTAGTTTTATGAATTTAGAGGATTCATTCCCGCTTCTGTACGAGATTTCGATCATTTCGATCATTGTCAAACTACACCGGGGACGGTGAACCGGCGGAGACTAAAGCGATGTACAATCAGCGCTTTGGGTTAGCCTCTCACCATGTGTGATATTTAGCCGTAACTGGGTATGAGTTAAGGAAGGTGGTGGAATTGAGATGAGACAGTACAGTGGTGAGAATGGAAGGACAGTACAGAGATGAGACGAAATAGAGTGGGGAACAGTATCGTGCAGTACTGTAAATACGACCGTAGGTTCTAACACTGATATCGTCACGTGGTAGTAGTACGATTTTAATGATGATGTGAGCGTGTTCGGTGTAGGCGGAGGTGAGCGGTCGTGGAGATGGGTGGAGCGAGTGTTTCCGAAGGAAAGCGGATGTAAGCGAACGAGAGCACAGCGGGTGTTGCCGGTATGGGCGAACGGGGCTTACTTGACAGAGATAGGAGTCTCCGTCGGTAACTTCGAACGAATTGTTTATTCAAAGTAGTACAAAGTATGTAAAAAGAAAGCAAAGGAGGATAGAGTGAAAGGTGCGAATGGTGTTCGTTTTAAAGAGATGAACGCCAGAAACACGAATTCCAGACAGCGTGTCAGAAGTGCGAAAAGCGTAAGCTTGAAGTGTAAACGTGTCATAGTTGGTGATATGTGTACAGTTATCGACTTCTGATCTCAGCTGGAAGGTAAATCCAGATGACCACGGTTATGTAGAGGTTAATTGAGAGGTTATGGATTTATGATGATGATGTTGGAAAAGGCGTGGTCTGTATTTCCACAATTATTTGAACGAGATCACATATTTCCCGCGCCCAATCGGATATTTAACTCAGAGTAACATCATTGAGAGACGAGAGCAACTGCCACGACAAAATTTCCAATATTTTCATTCTTCACAGACATCCACAACTATCTACCAATACGTTCAACACAACAAGTAATTCTCGAAACCAATCTCAACTACCATTTCAATAAGCTAGTCAACATGGAAAGTTCATCTCGATCTACACAACAAGGACAAGATGTTGAATGCAATGAGAAGGCAAGACTAGAATGATAATTAACAAGGAACCTCATCTTCAACAGCTTGCAATGCTTTTCAACTGAGGAATATCTATCCACTCACAGCAATACCGAGTATGAGCTGGTTTCATTCCTGTAGTGGGTCGTGGCCCAGTTCTATGAAACCAGTAAACCCCATCAAGCTATAACAAATGTGGTCGGTCTCATGAAAAGCTTGGTGAACAAGGTACGGCGTTCAAGCAAGTTGAACAGGAACCAGTTCATAGATGACGATTTCAAGGAAAACCAGCATGTATTGGCCTCAGTTTCCAAGACAGAGTGAGTTCGACAAATCATCAATTTTGCAATTGCTGTTCATATTTATGGTATTAAGGATGGTCGTACGACAGTGATGTTTGAACAGGCGCCCATGAAAAACTTTTTTTCACAACCTTCTTCATTGGTTCGTCCCACATACGCCAAATATGTGGTAGTAATACAAAAAAAGGTCAAGAAAAATGCATCCATACAACATTCCTCTGCCAACTGTTCACTATTGTCTGCTATACTATCACTCAGTGACAATTCTCAGCTCAGCGATTCTTGAGAAGAAGTGCCCATTGAATACTGTTTACGTTCAAGGTACTTATATTGGTGTGGTATGTTGGTATTTCGTAATTCGTGGTCTGTCTTTGCGACGCAATGTGGTCATGAATTTATATATGCCATGCTCGAGCCATACGTCTTCTGTGATGCACAGTTTTTCACGTTTAGGGTCATCGAAAAAATATCAGATGGTCATGCACCAATTACGTAACGAAGAAATTTCAACCAATCCGATCAACCTACAACGGACCCGAACAATTTTGATCCAATTGAAATTGGTCGTTTGGACGCAGAAGATGGTGCGTATCGTTTGGCGGCCGCACTAATTTCAGTACACTACAGGAAATTGTGACATCAATAGAGTTTTACTCCACAATCAATACAACGAATGAACCAATGGATATTCCCTTGATGAACAACTTACAACTTCGATCAAGAGGACTGCCATATGTTTTCTGCACTAACAGATGAGGCAGAAACAACACTGGTATACCATGATTATAATCACGAAACCAATCATCTCTTCAATGGCTACACCGATTATTGATCTATTCACACGGCTTGCCTCAACAAGCAGCAGCCGAAGCCAAGAGATGCTTCACCCTCAGGCTTCTTCACCTGGTAACGATCAGCAAGTTCTACAAAGATTGGTCGCACAATGAAAAAGAATAAACGAACTGGAACAGACCCGACGCCACATCACAGTTTCGGTACGCAACCTCGACAGATAATCGTTCCAGATCACAACTACAACTATATGGTCGTACTGGTCAAGAGAGAGTATTTCCTCGCAACAACAGTTGCAGCAACAAAAACTTCTTTCGGACCTGCAGCTGAAGATGCCATGGAAGTTTTGAAACAGGAAATGATGAATGACGTTACGTGCCTGGACGTCATTCTCAAAACTTTCAGTAGGACAGAGGAATATTGCACTGGAGAAAACTTGGACAGCAAAGTTGACTTTCCCCTCGCCGATCCACCCTACAGTACTAGAAGTGAGAAAAATTGCCAGAACTCAAGTCACAACAAATGGACAGAGGATAATATGTCTCGTCAGCTTAAAAACGCATGTAAATGGCTCCTGTTTGAAAGACACGGTAATATATTCTGTTCGTACATGCAGTTTAGAGATTTGGTTGATATTCTGAATAAGGAGAAAATAATGATACCGGCCGAATATCTTGGAGAAGATGAAGAAGATGTTAAGATGCTTCAGAATTAGTTTACAGTGGAAAGTAACGCACTCAACTAGAACAAGGTTTTGGGGGTATATAACACCAACCCATCACATCCACGTCTCAGTCATCAATTCTTCAATGAAATTACAGTGCATTTCTGGAAAAATGAATTGTCAAGTAACGGTGCTAAAGAATTGATTAATTGCAGGTGCGTACCTCGTGTGAATTTTATATATCTTGGTACTTGCAATGTTTCCACAAGCATACCACGACTTCCTCCGTCTGAGCGGTTAGCTCACCCACAGTTGGATATAGAACCGGTTTCTGGACAACGAAAAATGCTTCGTCCAGAACAGAAGTCAGCGGATTTGTTGGTGGACATCATAGAAAATTTCTGCCCGGCAGGAGGTGTTGTGGCCGATCCATTTTCTGTTATTTTCTCGGCAGCAAGGGCATGTATGCTTTTTCCGTAACACAGTAAATTTATTGGTACGTACATTGACCCCGTTTGTCTTCATACAGCGCTTATACAACTTGTCAAAACATATACAAGGCAATTTTTAAACCCTGAGTCTGATATAACTGGAACTGCGAAAGCGATAGATGCGGTGAAGACCCTGATCAAGGAAGTTGATCCAATCAATGTCAGAAAGAAATGGGAAAATGGAAAGTTCCTCTTGATATACATAGCATCCGGAAATTTTCACCTGTCGTACATCAAGTTTTGTCAGAGGTCTACAAGGACAAAACTGTTTTCCAGGACTTATTTAAAGTTTCCAAATAATGTCGAAAATTATTTGATTTTGTTTTGGTAAATGTGGATATGTTTTCCAAAAATCATTTGAAACAGTCAAATTATTGTGAAGAAAGCTTGAAACTTTATTGGAAGTAGTTTGGGACAATGGCGGGAGGTATATGCAAAAGAAATTATTTATTTCAGAATACTGCACGAAATTGTTCGGAAATAGTCTGCATATCCGCATACTATACATCATATGCATTAATATTTGAAATGCTAGTAGTATTGTGGTATGCAGCATTTCACATGTGGCAGGGGCGTGTCACATATATCACGGTGGCACTAGTATCATACTAGTGTCACCGTGGCATGCCATCATGGCATGCCACATATGTCGCATTTACCAGTAACTGAAAAACCAATTTGGATTTAGTTACCACTGTTGTTGTGATTGCGGATGATGTGATGGAGTTGGTCGAATAATTTTCAATTTCGTGTTGAGCAAAACTGTTGTGATAATTTTGGATTTGTATCGAAGCTCAGTGGCGACAGTGTGCACTTGATTAGGGCCGTATACCGCACTGGTATCAGTTTTGAACACATGGTTCAATCGCACAAAATCGGGAGTTGGTGCATTTGGTCGTGCATAACTATCTAACGGTGCGGATGATAGCATACGTGGAAGTTTTGGCGGCTCCGTCGCGTGATATTCCTGTGGTAAAATGGAAAAATCATAATTATCACCGGGAGTTATTGTTTCTTCGTGTGGGAGATCGTTTAATCAAATTCTGTCGGACGCGCAACAATAGTGATCAAAAATTTTAGATTTCCATGGGAGGCTTGTTCAATAAGTAAACTAGGGCTAGTTCTACAAAATTGAGTAAGGAATAAAACAAACAAGGTCGTGATTAGAAACCGGTCAATGCAAAAATGTACGAATAAAAAAATAACGTTTATCGAAAGGTCACAACACAGTAAGATGTTGGATAACAAAATGGTAGGAAATAAACGGCTGTGAAGTCGTTTTGATGTGTTCGATATAATGCATATTTAATATTCCATCCATGCCATGCACCTGTGACATAAACTGAATGACCGCCGAAGTTCCAATAGTTGTGCTCCATGATTTTCAACGGAAGGTGGAAAATCCGTTTGTGGTAGAAGTAAAAGAGGTTTAGATTTTAGTGACGTGGATGATGATGACTGAGTACTGATATCATCTGTAAGATGTACAACATTACGTTGCGATATCTTTCTCCTTGTCTTCAACCTTAGGAATGACAACAGACACAGGCGTGGCATCAGAAGCAGGTGTGGCAACAAACTCAGGCGTAGCGACAGAGCCGTATGTGTAGACCGATGCAGGTATGCCGACAAATCCAGGCGTGACGGCAGATGTAGGCGTGGTCATAGGTGTATGTGTATCGATAGACCCAGGTGTGGTCATAGCGCTCGGCGTAGCGACGGCAGCAGGTGTTCTTGGTGTAGTGGTCGGCGTAGTGACAGAAGCAGGTGTAAAGTTAATAATAATTCGTTTTAATTAGTTTGAAAACGTGTAATAATTCAATAATAAAATAATGCATTTCTTTTTAACGAAATGAATATTTCGTTATTAAATTATTACATGTTTTAAACTAATTAAAAACATTATTTATAATAAATCAAAGTTATACATCGTATTAATGCTGGAGATGTTGAAGCAAGTTACTTGCGATGAAGACTAAAAAGTTGTCTTTCTTGTTATTGCGGTGGCACACAATCTGTTCTTTGAAGAAAAACAACTTCTAAAACTGCAATTATCTTTCTGATAATTGCAGTCTCAGAAGTTGATTTTTCTCATCTTGCCACAACAAATGGAAGTTCCATTAGTTGTAGCAAGATGAAAAATGTGAAAAAACTCACCTAATGCAGTGCTAAGTAAGTTTCTTCACATTTATAAAATGAAATACTGAAAGCCGAAGTGGCCGGCGCCTCAATGATGACGGAAATGTCGATGACGTTGAACCGTCTTTGTTCTTGCGGGAACGACAACTAGAACAACAACATCTTAATCATCATCATCATAATCTTAATCATCACTACCATCATCTCAATCATAATGATAACCATAATGATCATGATCACCATTTCAATCATGATGATCATCATTATCATCATCATCTTATTATTATTAATGTTAATCCTAATCATATGAATCATTATCAACATAATATGAATCATAATCATCATCAGTCTGATATAATTGATAAATGTAAATTAATATTATGTACAGGCTTCATACAGATTTTATTCTTAATATAATATAATCAACAATATTGATCTCGGTTCAGGCTTGACAAAACAAATTGCCATTCCTTCGATAAGGGGAGGTAGAGGTCGACGTACGGCCCATCGATTCGTAGGTGAATCCAGGGGAAATGGGTTTATCTAGTGAATGGATGCACAGAATTCACAATCATCATCAGCATCATCAGAAACGCCGTCGTCAGAATCAATAACACCAGGATCATAAGACGATATGGAAACGAATGGCAATACGGCTTATCACCTCCATCGTCTTCAGCGTTCCACACTATCATCCCATCATTGAGTCCACTATCAACATTCACAGCATTATTTGAATACCGTCGTGGACCGATTGCACAACAAAAAGAACAACAATGGGGCTACCCATATATGAATGGAGATATTGTTGAAAAGGTCAGAGGGGAGACGATGAACGATGTTGCAAAAAAACAAGAGCAAACACATTTATTTTGTGAAAGAATGATCGAAGGCTGGATGACTTCAACAAGAGTTATCCATCTAGGCCACATGGTCTATATTTATACTACTGAAATTCATAATTGAAGAAATGTTTCAATTCTTCTAGACGGCGGCGGCGACGGCGGTGGGTGCCAAATATGCCAAATATGACATTTGTCAGAATTGCCCCAAACTTTGCCGGCACATGTGGCACAATGTGTACAACATGCACACTTGTCACATTTTACACGTGTCTGACATCCATGTTTGAACTCTCTGTATCTCCGAAACTAGCCATCCAATACAACCCAAACTTTGACCAATCTTCTCAGCCTGATCCGTACAATATGATAAATCTATTGAATGACAGGAATGAACAAATTAATTTTTTACCATTGTACAGAGGTGATCATATTTTCGCCAATCTAATGTAGACATGTTTTGGAGGTTGATATCCGGTCTAGCTACCCAGTCTCTTACGAAATGATATGTGATATCAATGTGCTTGTTTCGACGATTTATGGATTCATTTCCAGAGAGCCTTATGGAACTTTGGCTATCACTGTAAACGACCATTTCATTCCTTTTTTTCACTTGCGGAAGCAGGTTTCGTAGCAACCACTTCAACCAAACAGCCTCTTTGAAGGCAGAACTCAACGCAATGTACTCAGCTTCACAACTTGACGTAGCAACCACGGTTTGTTTACGAGAACACCAACTTATTGCTCCACCTGCCATCACGAAGACATATGCACTCGTCGACTTGCGATCACTCACATCTCCCGCCCAATCGGAATCGATATATCCATGCGCTTCAATACTTTGTGATCCATCGAAGCATAAGCCAAGGGTACGAGTACCACTCACATATAGAAGTATTCGTTTCACAGCAGTCCAATGTTTTTCCAATGGGGACTCGCAGAATTGAGACAATTTTCCAATTTGCAAATGAAAGATCCGGTCGAGTTCCAATCATGAGATACATCAAACTGCCTATAGCCTCCCGATATGGAACATTAATAGTTTCACCACTACAATCGTTTGAATCCATTTTTAAACGATCCTCATATGCCACGGTGCCTTCCATGGGGGTTGAGGCCGGCCGACTATCCTCCACGCCAAATCGTTCCTATATGCTTTGCATATACTTGCTTTGTTTCAAGAATAATTTCCTCTCAGCTCGGTTTCTCATGATTTCCAAACCAAACCAAACTTTTGCTTCACCCAAGTCCTTCATGTCAAATCTTTTGTTAAGCTCGCTTTCCATCCAAGCAATGGCATCCATGTTGTTACCGGCTAACGTCAACATAGAGTGCAATGATCATTAACTGGCCTGTACCATCCGTTTTGACGTAAAGGCATGGGTCACCATCACATTTTTCGAAACCGAGTTGGTCAACTAAGAACGGGTCAATTTTCAAGTGCCAACATCTTGGAGACTGTTTCAGACCATACAGTGCCTTGATAAGTTTTCACACGGCGTCTTTCAAACCATTGTGCTTTTCACCTTCTGGTACATCCATGTAAATATCCTCTTCAATGTCACCATTCAGAAATGCTGTCACAACGTCCATCTGATGGAGTTCAAGGTTCAGGTGAGCTACCAACGCCAGAACAGCCCAAACTGATGTGAACTTTACAACAGGCGAAAACGTCTCCCCATATTCCACCCCTTCCACCTGTTGAAACCCACGTGCACAAAGACGAGCTGTTGCGGAATTTGTCAGTTTGTCATTTTTATCAACCTTTTCTTTTAGCCTAAATACCCATTTACATGTAAGAATATTCTTAGCCTCAGACCTCGGCACCAGTTTCCATGTGTTGTGCTTTAACAAGGATGACACTTCGCTATCAATACAAGATTTACAGAATTTTGCATCTGTTCCAGATACAGGCTGTTTATATATAGGTGAGAGGAAGTTGGGATGTCACGTACGCCCGGTAGTCTGGTTCCATGGATAGTAGCCCATGCCACCAAGACCCAGGGGCACGTCGTGTTCACTTTGGAACGTCAAGGGCCACTATTTTCGACACTCTTGTCTTCGTTGTTTCCACCAACCACTATTTCAGTAGAGATATGTTCAGGTTCAGCAGCTGCAGAACCACCAATGATTTTAGCAGGATAATTCGAACCGGATTCATCTGAATTTTGCAAAGAGCCGGGTACCTCCGCAACTTCTGTGATTGGATCAGTAATATCAGGTTCTTGTACATAGTCGGAATCTGGTTCATATTGATCATAACTGGGATCTAGAGACATAGGCATTTTATTAGAAATATCATCTATGCTACACTCCATAACATTCAGCTTCGGCATAAATCCATTCTTTCCCGTCTCTTCAAATGTCACATCTCGTGACAC
>JAULBU010061469.1:27173-54163 GCA_032358235.1 Odonthalia washingtoniensis | reverse complement strand
TGATGATGAATGGGAACCGACTTGGGGGAGCGATTCTAACCAGAACCGAAACGGAGCGACAACTCTACTCAAGACATAACATACGGACACAACAAATCTGGAGCTAGTCAAAGCATATATTAAATAGAAGCAATGAAGACTGACGTAATGATTACAATAATTAAAAAAAATAGATCTGTTCTACTGAAATTACTAACTTTTTTGTTATAACAACAACATGTTTCCTTTTTGCATTGTTATTGAATAACAATGACATTGGTACAGCTCAATCCACCGATATGGAAACATACTCAGGTCGCATTTGTGGGTCGAAAAAATTTAAACGTGGTCAGTCCTTCTGAATGAAGGATTACCTCGGACCAACACCTACATATCCAGACCATATGTTTAAACGTAGATTTTCAATACCCCGTTTACTTTATTACCGTTTAGGGAAAGATTTACTTACGCATAGCTATCAATACTGGAAGCAACGTGTTAACGGACTCAATTATAAATATATCCCAATTGACACGAAGATTCTAGCTTCGTTGCGAATACTCAGCACTGGGGCAGCAACAGACAACTTGGATGATGCGGTATATATGTCTGAAGAATCCTTCTGGAAGTATTTTCAACACTTTTTTATTGATATAATACAGATTTATGGGAGTCGATTCTTCGGTCGTTTTCCAACCGTATCGGAATTGTTAAAAATACAGGAACAATATGCAGAACTTGGATTTCTAGGGTGCATTGGATCTGTATACTGCATGAACTACGTATGGAAAATTTTCCATCGACAAAGAAATGCCAGTACACTAAACAGCAGAGAATCAGAAAGCGCTACCATCCAATGTGAGGGATGGTGCGACTATGACCCGTATTGCTGGTCGCGGTTTTCTGGCCGTCCTGGTACAAATAATGACTTAAATTCATTGGCTAGAGAATCGTTATTCCAAAACATATTTACAGAAAAGTTTCCAATATCCGTATCGAATGGCTACACAATCTCTAGTCAAGGTTCACCTCATCATTTATGTTACCTTATCGCTGATGGTATCTATCTGCATTGGCCTATATTTCCACAACCGATGGAAAATTCTACAGTTCAACAAGAGAAAAGTTATTCTTTTCATCAAGAATCCGTACGAAAAGATGTCGAGCGTTTGTTTGGAATACTACAGTCGAGGTTCTAAATTCTTCGTCGAGAGAACCGTCGGCGGGATTTTAACGAAACAATTCGTATTTCGAATTATTCGAATTGTTGCGTTGTACTGCACGATATATTGATTCGGATCAATCAATGTAGAGATCTTTTAGAACATGATTTAACAGAATCTGATCTACATACGGTAATGGAAAACTAATGGAACTGCATGTAAAGACTGCCGCTGAGATGCTTCGCAATGAACAAAAAGCAAGAAGTGAGATACATGATAACGACAACAATGAAGCAGATCGAATTATGCCAGGTGACCTAACATTTCCTGATCACGACAAACATTTCAGATTGCAAAAAGATCTTTTCGTCCATAACTCTGAACGTAATTATATATGTTATGAACGCATACTGAACTAAACTATTAAAAAGGCATTTTTCTTTTCCTTTATTCCTTGTTTTACATTATTTGCTATAATCTGTTCCCATCTTCTGTTTCCTCTGTCAACCTTTTCACAAGTTTGTTAAATTCTCCACTTCCTTTTCGCACTAATTGCAAAGCCATGTAAATGCGTTCCACATGTGCACCTTTTTTTGCTGGTATTGAATAAATTTTACGATATCATTTTTTCTGGTCATTTCTATTCTGAGTTCGGTCATTGTCTTCTGCACATTACTATCTTCTCGACGTTGTATCACTTTCTTCTTCAATGATTTGATACCGTGCGGTCTAACATCTGATGTAATTTTAGAGTCATTTGTATTTAAATATTCAAGACTTCTCATATTAATCCGTTCCGGTGTTACTATTAACTCATTACGTGGTTCTCCGTCCAAACCACTATGTGCCAACCTCTCGCATGCGTCAAACATATTAACCCTGGTTTCTCTTCCTCCACTGTTACCTTCACTTCGGTGTAAAACTTGTTCTCTTCTGTCAACAACCATCTTCAACTCTTTCAAACCTTGACGCAGTGTTTTATCCAAACTACTTTCCATTCCATTGGTAATACTGCTTCCGCTCCCAATTTCTACTAAAATCTTCGTCTCCGACCGATTGTTACACCACCATTTTCATCAACCTCTCCTAATTTCGGTACTTTGGACAGGAATTCAGCCTCCTCGACATACTTAATCGTTATTCCAATACCTGTATTTGTCTCTTTCTCCCGTCTCCGTCTACTCTGAAACAACGCTTGTGTTTTTACCAGTATTTTCTTCTGCTCATTACCGGTACGGTTCATTGCTACAACTTTCTTGAAACAAGCATTCCATAACTGACAATCTAGTGCAAAATGTCCCCATTTACATCTTATGGAGGCTTTCGACCGATTCAGACCATACGTTTCCCTACATTCCTTTTCTATGCCAGTCCATAACGTGTCTTCCGTCTGGACTAGGTTCTGAGATTGCAATACCCATTTTTTAGCCAAAATGAGTGCCTCTCTCTTACTCCACTGCTTCCCACTTCGCTTTTCATCCCATTCACCGTTTGGTACCTATTTCTTGTTCTCTATTAAATATACTAAATTGCTAACACTGGATAGGTAATGTACTGTATTCACTAACGGAAACGATGGAACGGTGCAAAGAAACTACGTGTAATGTAGAAGACATAAAAATGCAAAGTGAAATGTCATTGCGCTGACAATGATAATGTGGAGATGTACAGAGAAAGTGTTGATACATGTACAGCACCTGTAATTGTGTATAAAAGGAAAAAGAATATGATTGGGTGTGAAAAGGACATTGCTATTTTTCGGGAAAGAACGGGAAGTAGTTTTTATATCGTGGAGAGTCGTTCCATTTTTGGTAAAAAGGTTTAAAGAATTTTTTCGCATAAAGTAGGGAATATAGAAGCAAAATTGGAATCAAAATCAGTGAAATGTCTACGAATGGTCGCTTGATGGAGGAGTCAAAGGCGCATGTTGGAAACGGTTCGACCAATTTTGGTCTCAAAGCGATAAAGAAGAAGCACAACTACCCACGGAAGATAATCAACGTAATAATTCAACTTCAACTACAACAAGAACAATTACTGAAAAAGGTGTTAAACCAAATTGAGGAGAAAGAATATATCGAGGTGGAGATGCAAGGGGAGACTTCTTTGGATAATACTATTGAAAGTGATTGTAAGTCTATGTCGAAACGAACTGTCAATTACATATTGAGCAGGGATGTATGCATCGATTGGACGTTTCAGAGCAAGTTCAATATCTCGAAATACCTGTTCAACAAAATGAAGATAGACTTCATGAACAGTAGACGAGATGCATGAGGTCCTTCTACCCGAACGGAAAATGGAAATAAATCAACATTAGATATTCGTATACTATGTGCACTTTCAGCAATAAGATCTTAACGGTACGAAGCTGTTATGGTAGAATATACCAGATATGAAGTAAGAGATGTTCATTTGTGTATAGTTCAATTTTGTCGGACAATTAGTGAGCTATAGGGGAAGCATTCCTTGAACAGATGACCGTGCGGTATGGAAAAGGAAAAGATACAAAAAAAATTGGTCGGAAATGTTTTCCTGGTTCAATTGGCTTTCTTGATTGTTTTAACATGATATCTGTACCTGGGACATGTGATACAGGAACCGGTTCCAATATTGAAGGAAGTGAACATTCGAAAAATGTTGAATGTTGGGTTGACCTTGACAAGTATTGTTGGAGCTGGTACAGTCTGCCAAATGTTGGTGTCGGAGACGTTAAACCCTTAAAATGTTCGCCGTTGCTTCGAGAAATATTCCGAACGGATTTTACACTTTACTTAGACAAGGGGTATAATGTGAAATACTCAGGCATCACTCATCATTTATTATACTTTATTGTGGATGGAATTTATCTACGATGGCCAATCTTCATTGAAAACGCGGAAAATGGAGAGGAATGAAATGACTTTATATATAATGAAAGTCATAATACCGTACGGGAAGTTATGAAGGATTATATATATAACCTAAAGAAGAATTATAGGCTTGTTTATCAAAGCGTTGGAAATGAAAATGATCATGTATGCGATTCAAATGCAGAAGCATATGTGATTATGCATAATATCACGAACATGGTACGTATTAGAAACGAAACGACGAATGGAATTCATGAAGACAGTATGTTGAAAGAGGTGTTTGAGGAAGAGGAAAAAAATTATAACCAGTCAGAAAATGAAAGAAAATTGTTTGAAATTAAAAAAAAGTAATGTTGTTCGACATATGTGTGTAGATGAAGACGAACGTGAAAATGGTAAAAGTAATTTAATGGATGAGAAAGAACGAATATTGTTGTAAAGTAACGGCTAGTAGTAGGGTTGACATACCGTAAATAGTGACTTGTTCGATATATTTGTAATGAGATAGACAGTATTCGTTATCGTGAGATGAGTATAAACCGGAACGGATTCATTGTAACAACAGAATGAATAATAGCAGAATAACATTTTGAAGCGTAACATGCTGTGATAAACTGTATAGTGGGCAATAATAAAAATGAACAACATCTGATATGACTAGATATATGAAGAAATGGGAAAAAATAAAGAAAGAATCATATGTATGGTACAATAAAGCGAGATGGGACAAGTCTTAATCAAAAAAGTGCATTTTTTTAAAAAACAGTATTTAACAACCAAAGTATCGAACCGAAGACAACGTTTGGTAGTAAAGTAGGTACTAATCGAAAAAGTTACAAGTACATTATTAACAAATCCCAACTACGACAAACAACAACCCTGTCAGACAGGAACGGCCAAAGTAGACGGGCTCCATTGCCGCACGTTCATTCTCCAACATCAATTCCAAGAATACGCAAGCACGTACTGAACAACACAGCCATAGCAAGACCATATATACCGTCATCGGATCTAAGTACAGAATTGCAGGCAACGGAATATGCTTTAGCGAAAAAGCAACGTCCTACTACGATAGTAACGCTTGCGGGTCCATTCCGGACATCTCGAAGTTCTAACCAACAACTCGCACACACGAATATGGTAAACGAACATGTCGATGTTGACAACATCGAGACTGACGATTCGTGCGAAAGGAAGGATGGTAAGACGGAAAGAAGAGGAGGGATGAGACGACGCATAAGATGACGGATGAGATGACGAGGATGAGATGACGTTAATAATGTAATGAACGCATAACTATGATGATAGGATGGTCGAAGAGACGAGAAAGGATTAAGGGGAAGACACACATGTGTAAAAAGGGAAAAGGAAGGATGAGTAAGGTCGAGCTAAAACACTCGACATAGGGATAAGTAGGAGGAGGAATGAAGTCTGTAACGGCGGGAAGGGATGACCATAGCGGACGTTTAAGGTGACGAGAAGAGTAATGTGTGGGTGGCGTAAAAGGCGAACGATTAAGGTGACGAGAAGAGTAATGTGCGGGTGTCGTAAAAGGGTAAGAGAAGATTACACAAATAATAATCAATACAGTGTAACGTGAATTATTTCACGAAATCATACAGGCAGAAATCTAAAACCACTATTACACATATTTGGAAAAATTTAGAAGAATCTGTTTTATTAATTTGGCCTCATATTAATAGCAATACTATTACACGCATTTGGAAAAATTAGAAGAATATGCTTTATAATTTGGCTTCATATTAATAGCAATGCTATTACACGTATTTTTATATCTCTTTTGCTGGATCCAGCTCGCATCCATTACTATTGTTATTTGAGCCACGCCCCGTGAAGGAGAAAGCCAGAAAGTAAAAAGCATAGACATTTTAACGAAAATACATCACCCTGACATTTTGATTTCTCAAAAATCCGGAGAAGTGCCTCTGATCCATCTAGCACACCAACACTTCGCCTACAATGAACTAACAGTACGTCAGTAGATCAATAGGAGACTTAGCAGCCATCTTGTGGATTTCAACGAACGGGAATTCACGGAGCGATTAACAACCCTCCAGGCCTACCCTCTGCAAAGATACTTAGCAGTATCAGGACAGTAGACCAATCACCGCGCTCTACCGAACCATACACATTCGCTAATTGCATTTTCACTACAAGTCTGTAACCAACAGGCTTTATTATTATTATTATTACGTCTAACATTATCTGACATAGCTAATTAACCCGTTATACCATTATTGTTTTGACTTAATAAAACTGGAGAAAAAACGACAAGTTCCTCATCGATTTGTAGGTATACATCGACAGAACATTGTTATAAACGTACGGGAGAAGGAAGAACAACAAGACCCCCAGTTAATGTAAACCAGTACATTACGCAATGTAAACGGGACAGGTTATTTGATGATTTAAGGTATGAAGTTATGACTGATGTTCCACTCGGTACTGGAATTAATTCGAATGATGATAGCAGAGGAGGGAGTGAATCTAGGCAACAGAGTTGGGCAAAAAATGGGCGCATATGGGAGCAAGTGTGTTGGGGTTTATTGCCGTTCAACCAGCAGACACAATCTGGTTACTGTGTACAGAAGAGGTAGATTATCAGGCAAGATCTGTGCAACTAATTCATGAGATGCAACGCCGAACGGAAACATGGGAGAGTTTGGAAGACATTCCAAGTATTTTGCCTCTTCCACTTCCAAATTGGTACAATATTTGACAAGAGGGAATGTTGGGAAGAGGATGCAGCGTTTGAGGCATGAACGAGACGTCGTACGAAAGTAGGGAGAAAATCAAATTCATCAGGCTCAAGTTCTGCTGTCATTCCAGTAATGTTAAGATGGCATGATATCGGTGCATTTTCTATGTCAACAACAGATCGACAACGTTATTACATGCCTGTGCCCTATGAAGTGGAGACAATAGAACCGCCTTTGCTTGTTGCAGCACCATCACCTCCGTTACCGGTACACCATCTAGATCCATTCTTGTATGGAAACGATCTTTTCAAGCGATGTATCATAAGATTGTAAAGAAGGAAGAAATTCAGCTTTTTATTGGTTCTTTTCTTCAGTGCTGCCGGTACTGAATTGATGGCAGTAAACAAGCTGATCCGCTTTTGATGGCCGGTGACGATCTTGGTATGCTAACACCTCTTCCAGAAATATTGATCAGTTATTGCACCGATCGGTTTCTAATTGAAATTTATTACAATTCAGATTACGATCATAAAACATTATTACTGGAAATTGAAAGATCACGTGAAGTATACTGGAACAAGTTAAAAAAGGAAATGTTGCACCCGTTTGCACATTATAATTGGGGAACTGGAGAAATATTTGATCTGCCGAAACGAGACGAACGGCAATATTACATTATTCAAGATAAGGCAACAGGATGGTCCGTTCGGATATTTCCTCCTGTTGTGATACCAATTAAATCAGATGTACATCGTATGTCGATGGAATCCTGTAAGGTAATAGTAGTAGGTAGGTATATTGGTGAAGATGAATTATATTCAACCGGATCTCGAACATCCACCAATGGACATTTTACCACAAGGAGATATGAATCTAGTAGATGAGGAAATGCAAGATGATGTGTATAATGATAACGACGGCTGGTACTAGAGAATGGTCTACATCCTTCAACCAGCTATTAGGGAATACCAGTTTAAAATTCTTGAAAGTGTGGAAGCATTTTTCAATCAAATCCGTATATGATTATCAATGGAGAGTAGAACAAATTAGTTGGAAAATGATAAAAAAGAACTACAAGAAACGATTGAAAATCTTCAACTAAATTATGATGATGTGTCAGCAAGATTGAAGGAAAGAGAAGTGCGTCGTGAGAAGGACATAACTGAACTGGCTGCACTAACCACGAGAGTAATACAAGCAGAGTCAAGTTTTACCGATCGGAATGCACAATTGGAACAATCGAATGTTCCCCTCGGAACATACAGAGATGCATTATCAAATATGTATACATCATTACAACATGTTGGACATATATCTGGTTTATATGTCAGTAATCTGGACAGCAAAATTTGATTTGCTATACGGAGAAGCACACAATCATTGGGTAATTTTTATATTGCGCAATGACAAATTGATTTTCCGAAAACACCCTCAGCAGCACCTACAACAGGTAATGCAAATCCAACATCAACTGACGTACCTCCTGGAGAAAATGAAAGTGATAATGCAGAAGCATCTAATTCCTGATATGAATTTCAATGGTAGAAAGGACACATGAAAACATGTGCGGAAATGAACAAGTAATGAATGTCTATGATGTATAATTATATACATGTTTAATGAGAACTAAATATTTTTAATGTATATATTTTTTTACTTTTAATGTTTTGTCATGGGCATACACATAACACATATCAGTTATGGTAAAAGTGTGATACACAATTTTTCAAGTATCGTACATTCTTCTAAAATTCCATTGCAAGTTGTCATAGTTTGGTTCAATAAATCAGTAATGTAATTATTAAATGTATATTATAAAAATATGTATTTCCACGAAATGAACTGATAACTTATAAATTTTTGATGGATTTCATCTGCTATACAGTTTTAGATTGAACGGTGGTTTTGAAATATAAAAAAAAATAAAACTTCTAAAAATAAGTAATTATTGAATGTATATTATAAAAATATGTCTTTTCATAAAATGTACTGATAACTTATAAATTATTGATGGATTGAAACTGTTATACAGTTGTAGAATGAACTGTGGTTTTAAAAAAAGTAATACTTCTTCTAAAAATATAACTGAAGGAAAATCATTATAACTTTGATAGAAATTATGTGATTTAGGCCATGCAGCATAGATGTGTACATAATATGAATTTGGAAGATGAATGTGGGAAGTAGTTTGTATATCCGTTACGGTGAAAATTATGCATAGTTGAGTAATTCACAACTGAAAAACATGCGTCGTAAGTCAAGAATATGATTGTTTACATTTCGACGTTGGTAAGATCTATGTAAAAGGCGTGACAATAACCACACCGGTTATTAAATTTGATAACATCTAGTAGTCATACCGCACCAGTATGGAAGATATGTATAGCTATTTCTTGCCTTTGTTAAGATGTTACAACTGTTATCAATCACGACATATCGAACATAAGAAAATCTGTCGTGCATGGTGACGAAATTACTGTACCGTTCCATCACTGCATACTGAAATAATAAATTAAATAAGAAAATTTAAGTTTTAAATCAATAACTGATAACATGTTTATTGTAAATTTGTATTCTATGTGTAGTAACCCCAACACTTTAACACGTTTTTTAAAAAATTGTTTTCGAATGATATTGAAATATGACTTGTTCTCACAAACAATCACATCATATCATTACTTTCATATATGCGCTACTTGATTATCAATTTTCAACTTCTATATCTCAACAGTTACACATATCAACTATCCAGAATAAAATGGAATTTACGTAGTTACAGCATTTGGAGACAAATTGTATAGCCAATATGGATAAAGAAACAATTGCCAAAATATGAAAAAAACAAAGTGAATAACAACTTATTCCATCAACTCATTTTATAAATGTCACAACATCATCATTGTCTGCTTGCTCTACTCATGCAATGTTCCTCATCACAAAGTAAACCGAATGGTCATAACTCAGCGTACAAAGGACGTTTGGTACGTTCTAAAAATTTCCGGCGCGGTATTTCATCGTGGATAAATTACTACGTTTCCATTATCCCAACATATTCTGATTATATTTTTCAACATAGATTTTCTGTACCACGTACAATATACTTCAGATTGAAAATGATCATTTTCAACACCGTACGGAATTTTGGAAACATAGGACAAATGGGATAAGGCTATAAGTGCATACCCACTGACTTAAATTTTATCGTCACTCCGTATTTTAAGCTGTGGAACATCTGCCGATAGTCTAGACGATTGCGTTTATATGTCTGAAGAAACAATACATCAATACTTTACCCAATTTTGTATAGACATAATTGAAATCTATGGTGCAACATTCTTTAATAGGTTTCCTACTGATACAGAGATTTTTGATATTGAAGAACAATATGCCGATATTAGATTTCCTGGTTACATAGGTGCAGTGAATTGTGTAGTGCAATGCACTTCCCAAAGAAGGGAAGGAAGGAGAACGGCACTAAGGCCAATCGAACTTGTAATGCCCGTTGCATCACAGATTGTATGCACTACACCTGGAAGAATTTCCGAGCTACGGAGAAAGGTCAATATCAAAACAGTCGTGTGTCCAAAATGGAAACCGATAAATGTGAGGGATTGTGTGACCATGATTTGTACTGCAGGTCATGGTTTTCTGGCCGTCCAGGAACTAATAACGATCTAAACGTTCTGGCGAGATCCCCACTTTTTCAGAATATATTTTTGAAACCATTCTGTTTAACCGTAACGGAAGGATATCGCATAAATCCAAATGGTAATTCGCACAACCTGCTATACTTCCTGGGAGATGAAATTTATGCAACGTGGCCTATATTTCTCGTTCCCATTAGTTGTACAAACAAAGATCTTGAAAGGAAATTTCCCTTTCAACGGGAGACCGTACGGAAGGATAGAGAGATTGTTCGGTGTCTTGCAATCCCGATTCGAGATATTGTGACGTGAAAACTGAAAATGGCAACTCAGGGAGACAATCCGAATATCAAATTCCTGCTTCATATTACACAATGTAATAATACGTACGAGACAGAAGGTAAACGGTCATGTAGAGTTTGCGACAAGTGACGACGTAAAAACTATGCTCTTGGAACAACAAAACCGAACGGAAGAATCACATACGAATATACAACGAAATATTACAGAAAACATACGAAACGGACATGTAAATATAGAACAAGAGGCAGAGAGAATTTTAATGAGAGACATGCATTTTACTGATCATGAAGAACATTTCCGATTACAGGCTGACCTTGTTTCGTACAAGACAAATCTACATAAATTGAATTGAATTTTTAAATAAAGAAGCGTGGTTCTTCTCGAAATTGTTCGTTTATTACTATACATATTTTCCTTGTTTGACTTATATTATATGTTACTTTCTTCAGTAATTTTTTTATTATATCGTTATATTCTACACTTTCCTTTGGTAGAAACTGTAGTTCCATGTGCATACGTTCTAGACGTGAGGGTTGTTCTTGTCTTGCATTCAACTATTGCATTATCTTATTCATTGTTTCCATTTCTATACGAATTCCTTTTATAGCTTTGCTATTTGATTGCTCCGTATGGTTTGTGGCGTTTTCTCTTTTCAATTCTTTTACTCCTATCTTCTTTCTATTTGACCTCAGCCCAACCTCTTCTAAGGAAACTTCTTCAACTTCATCTACACTTCACACTACACGACATTCTTCATTAATTTTTCCACCTACAACCCCACTTCTCCCACCCAGGTACACCCTGCCTGTCGTTCCAGCATCTGTATTGCCACTCTCTACACGACTAGACATATATTCCGTCATCAGTGACAATTCATTAACATCGTCATCAGAACAAGGGACAAGTGTCTCACCAGCAACACTCTCCATACGTCTCAATAATTCTTCTCGTTCTATTCTCGTTATCGTATCGTTTTTCCAATATCTTTTTCACGAGTCCTTACCCGCTTAATGGTCACACCACCATGACTATCAACATCCCCAAATTTTGGAATTGATGAAAGATATTTCGCAGCTTCCATATACTAAAAAGTGATACCATACCTGGATTTTTATCCTTCTCCCTTCTACGTCGACTTTGAAATAAAGCATGAGTCAATTTCTTTATCCTTTTTTCTGATATATTACCGATCCGGTTCATCTTTTCAGCTTTTTTGTAGCACACATTCCATAATTGACAGTCTTGTGTCACAAAACTCCATTTTGCGCGTAATGAATCTCTGCTTCTCGTTATATTTTATTTTACCGTACAAGTTTCTTCAATACCAATCCATAGACGTTCTAATATCTGCGTTAGCTGTTGTGTTTGGAAAACCCAAACTTTGGCAAAACATAGCGCTTCCACCTCACTGTACTGCATTCCGCTTCGATTTTCTCTTTCTATCTTTCCTTTCCTGCCGATACCTCCACGACTTATACAGCCTCCTCCACTCTGTCGTTTCGTTTTATTAATTTCAATCCCATCATCTTCATTATCTTCACTATTTATACCATTGGTTTCGTTCAATTCACATTTTCTTTTCATCCAAACAAATTTCGTTTCATATTCTTTCCTTTCCAACATGTAATTGTCCTTCATCTCCTCCATTTCTGGTTTCATCACTTCCTCTGTTCCACTACCTTTCTCAGATTGGTACTTACATCGAATTCTTGTTAATCATACTCTTCTAGAAGTCCTGCACATTCAACTTCCGCCCTAGCGCTCTTGCTTTTACTGGTTCTGTCATATACAGTTTTATCTATATCACGTAAATTTACGTCTCTCGCTGTAGATAGTGCCACATCCTTCAGTCTAGTATCGTCGTGCGATTTCATAGGTCCAAAATGTTTAACCTTTTCCTTTTCATCATTATTTTCATTCCGATTCGGTACTTCAATAAACTGATCTAGTAGATTACGTTGGACTCTAATTTCTTCATTCCTTTCATCGTACCGCGGGTCTTCACTATCACATTTTTCTTCTATTTATTTCTCTTTCCTTTTTCATTAGGAATTTTAGAGTTTCTGTTGCTTCCATAGATTACTTTTTTCACCCCATCTCTTACATTAATTCTAAATGGCACAGCAGTTTTCCATTTTCGGTAACATTCTTCATCTTCTTCATTTAATAGTTATTCCATGATAGCCATACGGTCCTTATGTTTCTTTCTCCATGATCCAACAGGTGCAATATATCCAATACACTCCGTCCGGCCTTTATTCTCCATTTCTTTCCCATCGCAACACGCTTTTGTCTCCACATTCCTGGTACTGTCGTTCTCCTTTTCAATATTATTCCCATCCATATTGTTACAGTCCTCATATATATATATATATATATATATATTTATCTTGGCTTTCAGCCATCAAGGTGACGAATACAAACAAATATCCTGTTTTACTTATGTTGTTAGTAATTTTAATTCTTTTCTTCCGTATCGGTGATATTTATATTACCTGTTACATAGTGACATATCATTCTTTTCCATCTTTTAACTTTGTTGCAACAAAGTTACATGTACATATCTATGTTCCTTTAATTTTCAGCGCAATACATACTTTTTACCCGTTTTCGGTTTGTAATTTTCGCAACGCAGTCAGTAATAATCGGATTATCACTTTATTTGCACCGAAAAGGCAGTCAGCTACGTCTTCGTTCTCGTTCCTATATGCAACCGCCTCGCACACTGCACAAACCTGAATGTCGTCTCACCGTCGATAACACAACAACGGTTTGAAAGTCGTCCACAACCGTTACACTTTCCATAGTAAATACGATGATGACATGAAAAAACGAGTATCGGCGGGGAAAAATAATTATGGCAGGTGGGTGGAATCATTATCATTGCGCACATCATTCTGCTTTCGCATTCTATTTTCGCACTGTAAATTACGTCATGCTACAGATTACTGTCTATTACAGTTTTACTGTACTTGTTGTTTACTTGTTTCGGTGGCTTGCATCCATTTCCGGTCAACATCCATGTTGCAGGAGGATCCTCATAGCATATTTCGAATTTTTTATTGGCTGATTAGAATATACTTATTTTATAGTTATTATTTTTAGGGGTGGAAGGTGAACATTTCCACCGACTTTTCTACCTGTTCGAATTAAAACATTCCGTAAAAACTACTTTATTCTTTTTGACACGCGGTGAATGTTTTTGCAAAAAAATTCATTTTCACCGCGCTAACTAGAGATGCTCTCAAACAAGTCGAATTCAGCACCTACTAGAGATGCCCTAAGAGATGCTGCCCTATGATGCAAAGAGGACGAAGGAATATTAATAATCTATCTCGGATTCTCTTTCCTTCGTCGATCTTGTCAATTCATGTAAATTTAAAATTTAATTTCTGGATTGCCACCCAACAGATGTTTCTGGTCCGTCATACTCACCCTCGCTTCACTTGATGCTGCCAGGAGACATTTATTGTCTCCTGGTTGGAATGTGATGTACGGTTCGAGAGAAGCCCAAGCATTTCTCAGTAATTGTACAAACGAGTCGTTCCTGCTTGAATGCGTTGGATTAACCTGGCAGGACAGTCTGTTCACTCAACGTAGATGGCCATTTCTGATTTCTTTCTAGTGTTCTGAAGCCCGCATGTAAAAGAAAACAATCGGATTTTGGAAAATGATTGGCCGTAATCTGGGATTCATACATACATTTCTGGATTGGGGTCACTCTGGTTGGGTCTGTTGAGTTGAGGCTGAGTCGGTTTCTCTACAGTTCGGACTGAACTTTTTTTTCAGTACGGTTGATTTTAATTTAAAATTTAATCGGAACCCTAATTTAATTAATCAACCGTTGAATGATAACGTTTTTAAAATTTTAACCTAGTCAAGTCTATATAGAAACTTTTGGGAAGAAAAAGAAGTCCAATCTCTAAACTGAAAACCTATAAATACCAATCGTTCTCTACTTATCTTCCGAATAGATTTCCTTCGGATCACAGACCCCCTCGCACAACAGCAAGTAATATTTCAAACTACGTCCATATATCCACCATCAGTTTTTTCTTCCAACGTACAGCTCTATCCCTATATCTCGGTATCGTCGACCAAGTAACCAAGACTTCTTAAAATGAATAAGAGTGATAAAGACTGTGGTAGTCACCGCACCGGTGTTGCTGTAGTTGTAGATTCGCAATCCTCTTCCAGTAGCTCTGCCTCTTCTACCAATTCTTACGGCGCTCCTTCTTCCGGTACCAATGCTTCTGGTAATCGTTACAACACCCCAGGTGGCTCCAACAAGGACACGCAATCTTATCACTATTCAAACAATGATGGAAGCTACTATTATCAAAATGACAATGGTTCCACCTACTACAATCCTGGCAACAATACTGGTGGCTATTACACGTCAAAAAGTGGATCCGCTGGCTGGCGCAGTAGTAACAAGTAAACGCCCTTCTTATTTGAAAGGTTGTTGGTAATGTCTCTATTGTTCCCATATGACATGACATACTGGTTGTCGCTCATATGAATATCCTTGTCTTTTACTGGTACACTACTATCTGTTGCTCGCCTCTTTAGTTGCTTACGTTTATCCATGTCCTGGCTTACCCTGCTTTCCTATCTGTTCTATGAATGCCGGTTGCTTGATGACAGATTGTTCATTGTTTTGGCGAGTTAATGTTTCTGTCCGTACTGATTTGTAAAAATAATTGCTGTTAAAACTTTCGTCATTTTGTAGATGTCAATGATTTAGGCACACTTCAGCCGTGCTCTGTAGTATCCCCCCAGCGCACCAGAACCTCACAACTGGATTGTACCCAGATATTAAATTTAGGTCATGATAAATCGTCTGGAAACTGGGGACTTTTGCTGTAGAGGTGGAGGTGCAACAATTGTAATTTACGAAATTAAAATGTTAGGCTGCAGATGGCTGCATTACAACATGAATGAAACCGATTCCTCCGTTGAATTTCCATTAGCTGTAGACGTTATTGATACTATTTGTAATCGATGTGTAACTAATAAATTTACTCTAAAATATTGCAAGATTCATCCCATATGTATACATGTATATATCTTATTCCGTAGCATTGTACTATGGAGAGCTGCTTCAAATGGAAGAATATTTTCTTTTTTTTTGGGATAACGACTGACCAAAAATGGCAGACTAAGGTTATGCCCAGCTTAAGTTGATGCTTTTCAGTTCACAGAGCGAGAAAGTTAAATCATGCCTATAATGGAAAACGTTTATGCAAATAGATAGAACATCGTGTAAATTGATTATATCGCTAGGCGGGAACGGTGGTTCCCGCCTAGTGGTTTCAAAAGTCGTATTGACGTACTGCAAACGAAAGCAGTGACGATTTGATCAACACAATGTGTGAATCAAATCATCGCCGCTTTCGTTGTCATCAGATCAGATAAAATAGTACACGTGTAAACTTGTGAAGATCAATAGCTGATTAAAATAAGGGATCGAAAATAATATTATTCAATATGACTTGAAATGTATTTCGCGTTTTCTGAAGCGGTGACCTACAGATTTTCCATCACTATCAGAGAATTGACGTTGACGGCGGCATCAAGCGAAGAAAGAGGAGACTTGCGGAACAGATTAACACAGCGTGGAAGGGGCTCTTTTAGAGTATCTAAAAGAAAAGTGATATGAAACACGCATTGCGTAGAACAGTAAGTCGAATAACGTACAGATTTCAATCAAATGACGTTCAGGTATTTTACTTTGACGACATAGTACGTCGTACCCGATCAGCGGTACAGCGAGCAGGGGGTGAATTATGTGGAGGCGTTCGAAATCTACCTCGGAAAATCAAAAAGTGGACGGTGTTACGGTCTCCACATGTGAATAAGAAAAGTCGTGAGAAGTTTTGGATGGTTGATCGTTTGAGAATGTTTGATTGGGATGCTCCTTTAGGGAGTGTGGATCGTGAAGCACCGAGACGTATATCGGAACACATGCCATCTTCGGTAGCTGTCAGAGTTGTGGAGGACGTACCTGGACTTGGGGAAGTTTTGTGTGTTTATAATACTTTGGAAAGGGTTCGTGAAGGTCCTAGTATTGTTGATGATGACAAGGTTGATGATGATAAGGTTGATGATAAAGGTGAAGGTGAGAGCGAAGGGGAGGAAGATGATAAAAAGAACGCAACATGACAGCTCATGAATTTCAATAGTAGCCCATTTTTCCATTTTTTTTAACAAAGTAAAAGAGAAAAGAAAAAACTTTTTAAAGCATATGTTTTCTGAAAACAGAAATGAATATGCAAAGGAACCCACAAAAAGATTCAAACAACAGCCATCTAATAATAATAAACTGAAAATAAAACTTAATCATCTTTGGGAATGATATCTCTAGCTTCTTGAACCAATTTAATTTCATCAGCAGAAGCAGAGGTGTTATATGGAAGCTCAGGCATATCATTTCCAGCAGGCTTTTTGTAAGATGCATCAATTTGATCAGTACGAGTCGCCCAAAAAGCGACATTATCAACATCTTTAGTCATTATAGCATCTAAAGCGCCAACAGATGGTAAATAATCATAACCAGGAATTTCAGTTTGTGGAATTCCAGTAGGGTTAAATGAAGGAGGATAACCTAATTTTTGCAATTTAACATATTCAACATCTAATTGACCGTCAAGAGTGAGCATATAATTTTCAGTTAATCCTTCACCCGAAGTAAGTCTTTTCACACGTTCAACAGCACCGAAATCCATAGCAGTTAGCATTGCATTTCTATCAGATGATACCATACCACGATATTGAGATAATGCCATATCAGCAACTTCTTCATCATTTACATCAGCAAATGTAGATGGTAAGAAAGCAGGATTTGTAAATTCTGCATCCCATCGATATACAGCTCCTTCCGTTTCTGCTAATCGTGGATCAGGTTCAGTACCTGCAATGATTGGAATTTCAGGAGTATGTTCTAATTGAGGAATTCCTTTGGTAGGAACAAAAACACCTCCTTTCGGTGTACGACCCACTAAAGAATCTGCAAGACTTCCTGGTACACCCTTGGCAAAGTCTGAAACATTACGGAATTTATCAACATAGTATTGGTTTACATGTCCTTTTGTCTTGTCTGTAGAGTAAGTGTATGCTCCATAACCCATGCGTGTTGTCGTTGATTTCAAAGTGGTAATACCAGTAGAATGTTCACGTAATGGTTTGGTTGAAGTGATTTCATTAGTGAGAAATGATGCTGATATGCGTAATGACGGTGTCAATGGGGTGGCGGTGACAAAAGCCATATTTTTTATGAGTGAAATTGGTTTTTCGGTGTTCGCGTTGTTAAGAAAGATGGGAATTTGCTTGTGTAGAAAATATGGCCAGCGTTGAGGATGGGGTGGGGTTGGTTGCCATTGGGGTCAGAAGATAATTTACAAAGAATCTGGGTGATAGGGTAAAAGTGATAACACGTGTATATTTTGATATTTCGAAGAGCACATTTGGATCACCTTGCTCCGAGATGATTGGAAGTTAAAGATTTATTTATTTATAATCATGCTCTTCATCGAGTCCAAACCGTTTCCAGGTGTCTTTCATGTGCGGTGGTAATCCCGCTGTGACTTCAACCCATGAGCGATCATCACCATTCGCGTTATCATTTGTCCGCCTCCGTTTTCTTCGCAAAGCACCAACTGAAGCATCCAACAGCACTGGATAACGAACCTGTCTACTCATCAAGTGCAATCCACTGCCATCGAAATGCGGAAATGTTTCCTCTTCTTGTCCGACAGAACGACTGTACTTAACATCGCCGACAATAGGGCAACCAAGTCCTTCAGCACAATGGATTCGTAGTTGATGTTTACGACCTGTTCTAGGTTGTAATTCAACCCAAGCATATTGTCTATCAACACGTTGAATCATTCGATATTTAGTATATGCTCTTTTCCCATCTATTGGAATTTCAATCTTACCCTCTTTTTCTTTAAACCATCCTTGTACTAATGCCCAATAGGTCTTTTGCACAATTCTTTCCTTAAAATATTCACTTAGTATCCCAGCTGCCCCAACATCCCTAGCAAGTACTATACATCCTGATACATCTTTATCTAATCGATGTACTAACCAGTAATGTCCATGTCCTAATCCAAATAGTAAATCTTGTAAACATCTACGTTGGTCACTTCCTAAAGGTCCTTTACCATTACCCAATTTTAAACGATCTTCAGGTTTTTTACGGGCTTCTCTTTTTAATATTATCGGATTTATTACACTTGGTCCTAAAGGTAATGTTGCCAATCCAGCAGGTTTATTCAATACACATGTTCTTGAATCTCGGTGTAGGATCCATGTACGTATAGTCTGTGATTCTGATAATGATATATCATCTGTAGGTGGTTGACGTTTTCCTCGTGTGAATCCTAATTTTACACTACCTGG
The DNA here is from genome assembly GCA_032358235.1 of Odonthalia washingtoniensis. NCBI lineage: Eukaryota > Rhodophyta > Florideophyceae > Ceramiales > Rhodomelaceae > Odonthalia > Odonthalia washingtoniensis. The sequence continues at coordinate 35,096 of JAULBU010061469.1, read as the reverse complement.
CATTCGAACGTTATCATTCGGAAACACAGGGTGATTGTTACGTATAGCTGGTTCATCATTCACACGTACTTTACGTTGACGAATGAGTTTCTGAATAAGTCCGGTCGGTAAAGTTGGTGCTCGTCGTTTGATGAAACGGTCCAACCTCGTTCCGTCATCAGTCGGATTCGCCGTCCAGGTTACAAATTGTTTTTCAGAAATGCCAGGTAGAGATGGCGGCTCCGGTTTCGTTAATGGACTGATACGTTCCCACAATGGTTCTTCACCTTCGTCATTTTCTATCTCGTCGTTTAACGTCGATGCATCTTCTGTTTCTAGCGGTTCGTTTATCGTTGCTGCATTTTTTTTTTCCGACGGTTCGTTTAACGTCGTCCATGTCGTTGGTGCTGATGTTGGGGATGATGAAAGGAATCGATGATGGTGGTGTAGGGCATTTGATGTTAATCGTAGTAGTTGTCGACGACTCGCTTCATTGATAATTCGTCTTACACATAATCGTAACAACACCATTTCTTTATCATTCTTTGTTTACTGGCCTTCTTGCCGGCGGGCGCAACATCGTGACTTACTTTTGATCATACTGGATTGCCACCGATCAATTGATTTGTTTGATCCCAATGATTTACAGTTACTTTGATCTCCACGTAACAATATTACTGTAATGCTGGGAATTGTTAAAGACTTTGATGCCCTAGTTCTGAGTTGAGAAAACCTTGTTACATGGATGAGTGGTGATAACTGTTGTAAGCAACGGTAAACAGTGAACAGAAACTGTAATGAAAAAAGAAGATTTGAATTTTTATTAAAATTTGAAAGAAAACATCTGTAATGTGTTTGTAATGACATTACAGATACATTGTTCCTGATTAATGACATCAATGCAAGCATTGTTTGCATTCAGGATTGCTATAAAAGTTGACAGTAATTTGAACAGACTGACCATGCACAGAACCAAATTGAAAGGCAATGACTGTTCTTCTCCGAAAAGTGACGACTCTTTTTTATGGCTGCTTTTGTGACAGGTGTGTCCGGATGAGATGGAGCAGTGTCGTAGGAATGCAAACCAGAAATCACCACCACTGTCTTCGACGGTAAGTTTTGAACTGATTGTGGAAGTCCGTTTTCTGAACACCATCATACTATGTAGTTACACTTTCTAAAATATCTTTTTTCAGCCTTTTACGATTCCTACTACATAAATTCTAGTAGTTTTTCAAAGACCTCTGGTCTATACGTCCAATTCTCATTGCAACTGAAGAATAAGAATGACCATCGTCAAATAAAAGAGAAGCTACGGAACCCGTGAGACCAATGACTTGCCACCCAACACATATTTGACAATCCTACTAAATGCAATTATTCTCGAATGCTCACTTTTAAAACATTCCCTCTGCGACCTTGCCTTATGATTAACAGCAAGAAAAATCCGCTCTGTACCAACCTCAAGTTATGAAAGCAGGTTCATGAAATGATCTTTGAGTGCCGTTTTACTAAGTCAAAAATGGCGAACTATCAGTTTTGGGCTGAGAAGTGGACAGATCGTCCCATCCTCCGAAAAGGGGGATATACAGGCTACAATTAGTTAGAAAAGATCCTAACAGCCTCAGGCTTCTGAAAAGGTCACCCCATCCCGAACCCCGAACCTTCCTAGGCGCGATACAGCATTATAAACGAAAGAATACAACATTGAACGTAGGTGTACGTAGATTTACTAAATAATACCAGTCACGATGTGCGAGAAATATAGAGGTAAGATGTACATATAACAGAAACCATGAAAAAAAGAAACGCTATATAAAAATATAAATGCGACGGTGATGAGAATATAAGAAATATATAAAACGGGTTGATCGATGGAGAGGAGGGATTATAATGAACGTTACGATTTATCAGATAGATTGAAATATGTGCAAAAGTGAATGACTTTGGGACAAATGGATTGTATTAGGGGGAGTGGAAAACTTGCGGCATCGGATAAGTAAACAAAATTTTGATAAAAGCCCTTTCGTTAAGGAACCAGAAGAGACTGAAGAATCAGTGAGGATAATGACCTGGTGACAAGAAGTACCTTGACTCGTAAGCCAACCGGGGACGAGTACGGCGGTCGTAATTTTCAATTTGTTGATGTGGTCCGTAGCAGAAGAGGAGTGACGATTATCTGCACGCCACTTGCGTTGGAGGGTCACTTTCAATTTTTGAGATTGTATGAAATGTTCCAAGTCAGTTTAAGATGACGCCGTACGGGTTCTAGATGCTGTGAGTTGTTGTGAGTTGCACCATAGGTAATGGGAAATGAAGGGCGATGAAGATGTATGAACGACTGATTTTGCAGTTAGTGATGTTTCGAAGGAAACATTCGTGCAGAAGACAGACGTGTTAAAGAAGATATTGAAAAAGGGGATGAGTGACTGAAGGTAAAGAAATTCATTGTGCTGTGTGGTAGATGCTTGAAAGGTTGTGACTTGAAGTGAGGATGGAGAGGGAGCGGGCGGTGGTTGAGGATATTGAAATTACAGGTGAGGAGCTGATAGAGATGAACATTACAGAATTGTCGGCCATATCAATTTTTAAATTATATCCCTGCCACGTATGGACCGGCAGGTGATCAACTTCATGTCGACTAATGTCGAGGAGCAGCTGGTATATATTGTGCTTGTCATACGTGACCGAGGTTGACAGAAGGTTGATATGTAGGCCGATGAAGGTGATAGAGGTTGTAAGTGGCGCGCCAAACTGTGAATATGTTTTCACGTTGATGGGAAGACTAGCAGTGGTGAGAAGCGTTCGAAGAGATTGATACCATTTAGTCGCTAGGTGAGGAGGCCATCCCGCCAGAAGAACCGATACGTCATCAATTATTTGACATATCAATGGGTTGGCTTGCGTAATGCTGAAGGGTGCTGCTGAGATATTACAGAGAGTGGGAGTAGGATATATGGGGAATGGGAGACCGGCTTGTTGGAGTGCGTGGTGAAATTTAGTGATGATTTGGGAAACAATGGCGTGTGCCAAGGTGACGCTCCAGGTGAAACCCATGGGGGGAGCGGCTTGGAGCGGTCACAGGAAAATAGGTAGTGAGGAGTCAGGAGTATTGAGGAAACGTTGCAGATAGTTATGCAGGTCAGTGGGGAGGTCAGTGAGAATAATATAGTATGTGATGCAATTCGTTTTTGGACACGTGTATTTTCAGTGACTTTTGTCATATATTTTCTTTTCTGTAGGACCAAATTTTATGGGTGGCTTTTCACAATCGCCACGTGTATTTAGGACATTGTTGCCCATTACACTGTACCGGTGGCTCCCACTCCGCTACCTTGTACAGTACGCTCCCCTCCTGCCATTAGGCAGCAGGTGGAGCCTACTTAAGAGGGTTTTGCGTGTGCCTCTCTTCAATTCTAATAAAGACAAGAACCCTTCGAGTCTGAACCTACCCCCAAAACCTGAATTTTGTTATCAATAACGGAGCTCTTTCAGCTGCGGTAAGTCATCAACCTTGCCCATGCAAGTCGCGTCCACATCGCCTTACGAGCGACGTACAGGACCGGTGCCCCTCGACCGCACCCATGTCATGCACCAACGTCAAAATCCCACCGCTTTACGAGCGCGTCATCACATCATCGGTTGTTGTTCCACAGGTTAATACCAGTCCCAATCCATCCATTCTCTAGGAGTCTGTTCTGGTCATACGGGGTAATAAACTCCGCGGCTCTCCCGAATCAAGTCGTCTGATCTAGTCAACGGCGCGACACATTCCCTGAACCGCCACCAATAACGATTCAACTCCTACCTCCCCTACTACTGGTGGAGTGCAACGCCTGAGACGAGTTACTCGTACAGAAGGGCACCCGAACGCCCTTTAGTGACCACTTCCTCCATCTTCTTGTGGAGTGCATTGCACTACAGAGTACAAGGGAAAAGATCTGCGAGGGAGTCGGTTAGAATTAAATTGTAGAAAATGTTACTTATGTCCGAGTAGAAGTCGGATAGCGAGTCGGATAAGGGTGGGATTTGGTTAAATAGAGAGGGATTTGCGAACAGAGGTGAAGGAGGAGGTATTGAGAACTTTCCGCCTTGAAGGCGTTAGAGACGCGCGGCCAGGATATAAGCCGATATGATGATTCGCTTTTCGTAACCGCGAAGGCCGTAATTTCCAAACTGGAGGCGAAAGTGAATAATGGTGATGACCATCTGAATCCAGTCTCCAGAAAAGAAGCCCGGCTCTGTGAATATGATCCAGAAATTATGGGAATGCAGCTGGATCCATGTGCATCTTGGGCTTTGGGAGATGAGACGGAGATGCGAATGTAACTAGAATTTGGATTTCGAAGTTTGTTGAGAAACTTATAGTAATGGAATCTCGGACAAATGAGGTAAGGGGAGAAATCCATTTTGCAGACATAGATGGGCTGGGTGGGGGCATGGGGGTGGAAGGGTGAGACGATGCGGTACGACGGGTTCGAAAGAACCGCGATAGAAAAGCGCCTCCAGTGGTAAGAAAAGTTGCGAGAAAATGCTAATGCTCTCATTGTGGTTACAGTCTAAAAGATGGGATGAAGGAAGGTCACGATGGAAAAAGACAGGGAGTGGCAAGATTTGCGATGAAGATATGTTTGGGTAAGTTGGGGTGGATATTGTGCGGATATTGAGGATAGTTTGTAGTTGCGACTTCTGTTTCTTTGTATTTGGAGGGAGTCGGGGTGATTGCGGACCGAGATTAGAGGGGGTTGATGGCGTGAAAAAATCGTCAAACGATGGGGCCAAGTGTGCAGGAATTAGGGATGGGGGGAAGTTAAGTTGTTAAGAAGAAAGTGGAAGGGGAAAGAGAAAATGGTTAGATTATTTAATACGCAGGTGGAAGGCTGGGCTTTTTCTTTGGATTTTGCTTGCTGCTCATGCGTTCCGTGTGTAGGTTCATTTTGTAGATACGAGATACTCTGGCGTCGGTCATGCGCTCGAAGCGTTGGATTGTATCGGTCGCATTGGGGAGTGACTAGTGAAAGTTCTCCCATGCTTAGAACTTTGTAGTTCTGTCAGGGAATTGCTTCGTAATCATCGTGGCTTCGATTCTAATATTGACGAAAACGGGGCGTAGGAGGACTTATAGGCATGGTGGCTGCTGAACCGCTTCATTCGGTATCATATAGGCCAGGAGGAGAAGATGAACGGCGCGTGAGATCGAAAATGCTTCCGTTTCCACATAGGACAAGCGTGCTTCCGTCAGCCTGTTGCTATTTAGAAAAATGTTTTGGACATGCGGAACAATTGTCGAACCTGAGCTGAGAAGTTGGACTAAGATTTCGGCGGCAAGTGGTTCCTTGGTAATTATATTGGGCGTGTAGGGGGACGAAAAATTATCGTCGTGGGGTTTCATCGTGGTTGAAAGATTTCGTTTGTCAAAAACCTACGTACATCGACTATATATTCAAATGTCGATTCTCCATTCGAAGAGTCTCTACTCAGAACTACGACATGAACTACTACAACCCCGTCCTGGTTTCTGGAAACAACGTCCAAACGGAATCGGACACAAATGTATACCGACAGATAGGAAGGTCCTTACTTTATTAAGAATTCTAAGCACAGGAACATCTGTTGATAAACTGAATGATTGTGTATACATGGCGGAGGAATCCATACGGAAATATTTTACACTGTTCTGTATTGATATAATTTAATTGTATGGTGGTAGGTTGTACAACAGATTTCCAACAAAGCAGGAGGTCACGTGTATACAGGATAGTTATGCCGAACTTAGACTTCCCGGTCGAATCGGGGCTACGGACTGCATGAAATAGATGTTGAAGAACTGTCCTGGTGCAATGAAAGTTCAATATCAGAACTCATGGGTTTCTAAAAGTGCAACTGTTCAATGCGAGGGTTGGTGCGACCATGATCTGTACTGCTGACCATGGTTTTCAGGGAGACCAGGCACCAGGCACCACTAATTATGACCTAAACGTTCTTGTGAGGTCTCCATTATTCACAAATATCTTCAACGATGCATGCAAAATAACAGTACCGAACGGTTTTAGTATAAAAGAAAACGGTGAATATAATCACTTGCTACCTTCTTGTTGATGGTATATACCCGCATTGACCGCTTTTTGCTCGTCCTATGAACGGATCGGAAAATAAGAAGAAATGAAGTATTAGTTTAAGCAATAGTCCAGAAGAAAATAGGTGGAACGACTATTTGGGATATTACAATTAAGATTTGAGATTCTGCGCCTTCAAACCCGGCGATGGGAACTGGATGAGACCATACGCATATCAAATGTGTGTGTTATTTTGCATAATGTTTTAATTTGGATGAATCAATTCCAATATAAAGAGTTCCATGACCCTATATCATCAGATTGGATACGATAACAGATCCAGAAAACCCTAAAATGGGTCAGTCTGCAACTGAGTGGAGACAAAATACGTCTAATACCAATTTGGAAAATAGGGAAAGTTACGAGTATCTGGAGGGCATGGAGATGATCCGTGATATGCGTTATACTAATCAAGATCAACATTTCAAGTTGCAATCCGATTTGGTATGTCATAACGTAGTGGAACAGGGCTGGGACATTTAGCGGATTGTAAATAATAAAGTGTTGTTCATTAAATATTGAAAAATACTGTTGAGGTTCGTTCCATTGTTCATTTACACAACGCAATGGACCATTGAATAGACAATTTATTTACATTATTAGCTATGTTTTACAACGAAACAGTTTAAAGTGTAGAGTAGTTTATGTTTGCTATGTGTCGGTATATATGTTTATGAACCGAACGTTACATAAATACATGAGTAAATGGAATTATAACAATAGAAATGACGTGTATTTTCATGTGGTAAGAGACAGGAACCGAATTGGATCATCTCAATTATCCAATGTAATATGAAATGAACTCCATTTTTCTCACAATACTTGCTTTCATATTGAAATTGTTATGTATATATCTCGTATAACCAATTGGTAGTATAAATTTTCTAACACATTGATAGCATCCTTTACAATGTGCAGTGTACATTACAACTTGGACATGAAGTACGTGTACAATAATTCATATAAACCGGTTAACGTTGGTATAGTACTGCATTTGTATATCCTGCACGTTACAGAAGGAAATAAATTGTTTAAAAACACTGCTATGTTTTCGGGAAATCATAGGGAAAATTCCAACAGAAACTACATCAACAGTTTATAAGTTATCTTATGCCATGTTTTCAGTTTTCCAACTCAATTCCAAGCTATCTTGACCAGAAAAAAGTGATTCCCGACATCCAATTTTAAAAATTTCTTCCTTTTCGGATTGGGACACTGCCATAGTTTATAATGTTGTTATAACCAAACGGGAGTTAGATATTGTCCAAATGTTGTCAATATTTTACTGAAAAGTTGGGTTATCACCTTTCGCTTTCAGAACATTCTTCAAAACATGTGACCTTCGAAAAATAAAATCATGTCTCAAGTTCGCATATACTGTAAATATGGTGATTTATACTGTACACTGTAAATAATAGCACCCCATGTATTCATACTATGGGCGTGTCGTACAGGTATATTCATATGAACTATGATCAGTAGCCTGGAATGCACATGAAACTGTGCAAAATGAAGAAGACAATGAACGAAAAGTATGGAAATATATGGAAAAACATCATACTTTATTCAAACGTTGGTTTAAAAATTAATTGAACACAAATGTAGAGACAATCAAACGATAAAAACGACATCATCATTCTTTTCAACGAATAATTCAATGACAAAGGACAAAAATATCACGGATTATGAGATACAGTCAGGTATTGAAGGTTCATTATGCGGACGTGGAGTTTTATCCGGATCAATGTTAAATCCCATCATGAATTTCGTACTCAATATCACAGCATGGATTACATCATGGATCAGGTTGTTAGTGATCACACCTATT
>JAULBU010061469.1:0-27163 GCA_032358235.1 Odonthalia washingtoniensis | reverse complement strand
TATTAAACAGTATTCTGTGTATTTACCGAAGAGCTTCCTTGTATGTCCCTATCAACTTTTCCGATTGGTTGAATTTTGCAGATGTCTCAGATTCCATTACTCTTGTTGCTGTTAGTTATGCAGTAAGGCGTTGAATATACGTTGCAGACGTAGCCTATTATTTTCAGCCTCCCAATATTGGCGCTATACTCAGTTAGTCTTTGAGATTGTCCCCTCACACGGTCATTAGTAGGTTTCAGTTCTTCTTTCCGTTTGCTAGTACCTTCATTTGTGCGAACACACTCCATTACCTACTTGAAAAATCATTGGCCTTTTCTGGAAATACGTAATTGCTTCTCCCAAGTAGGTACCCATAACGTAAACAAATTTATTCTACCATCAACTCTAATCACTGAAAAGTTCATCACGGATGTGTTTAAATTCCATATCCGGTTCTGAGATTTCACCATGTTCATTACCGAGGAGGTTACCAGGTTGCTGCCCTGTTCCCTATTACTTGTAACGATACTTGTGAAGAGTTTCTATAACTAATTCTCTACAACCTTCCATTGTACCACCTTCCACAATCGGTTTTGGTATAGATATTTCTGGAAATATCCGTAATTTCCAGTAATTCATCTTACGGTTTGAAAAATTGAATTCACGCTTCTCAGACTTAGGTAGATCTACAATGATGCCTCTCTACCAATCGTAGTAGACAAATGGGTGGATCGTTTGTCTTGTCAAAACATCCCAATATATCTGGCGCAACGAAGAACTTGAAGCAAGAATTTATTTAATTAATAATCAGAATTGTAAAACATTTCAACTAAACATCGATCGAAACAATAGTTTACCAATTCAGCTGGTAGCGGTGTCATTATACCATTTACATTTCAATATGTAATCCTTGTATCGCATTGTTTGTACATTATTATACCATGAAGACGCGAATGTATGAATTTACGAACAAATAACTCTATAGCCTCCCTGGTAACAACTTGAGCGAAAACTGCACAGTACATCTTATTCCCATGTTTGAAGTCACCTATGTGATGAACCGAAAGTGGAGGTGATTGTGGTGCTATAATACTTGATGGCTCCATTATGTCAATAGCCTCTGGGACAGGCATGTAGAAGTTGTTCCGCTTTTGAGCAGGAATTCCAAAAAAATCTAACTTCATGCCATCCTATCAAGCATTGGTTTTCACATGTTCGTATCTCAACAGACGTTCTCGATTTCAATGTACGCTTCGCAGAACTTCCCATTCTCCTCTCAAACATGGAGTACTCATCCGAGAAATCTATTTGCCCAATCATGTACCACTTGGTTAGAGGCTTCGGTAGAATGGATGGAACATCGTGAATAGATTTACACGTATCACCAAATTGTTTTAAACTTGCTATTAAATCCACTGCACTGTAATGACAATCAGCCTTTTATGGACATCTCCCAGAATGTATCTACTGGTTCCCTCGCAGGGTTATTATCTAGTGCCTCTCCTATATGTACCCATCTTTTCTACTAGAAAAGGTGGGTACGTACATGGTAGTACCATGCCACCTGGTGGCTGTAGGGTGTTGACCCATCGTTCCGCATTCTATCACCCGAATACTTGTTCATGTATTCAAACTACACTCCATCAAATTTATGTTCACGCAAACTACGAGATATCTACTATTTAAAATCTGTTGGTGATCTGCCTTTTATTCCATGGCCATTTAGTTTAAAGAGGTGATGTTCTTTCCCATTGGTATGACCAATAGTCACAATCCGTTACAATGTTATTAATAAATGGCTCCGACATGGCGGCATAACGTGACGGTATCTGTTCATATCACATGGAAAATTCCGTCGGTGCAAGAGTTACAGGTATAAATTCATCAACACTACGGTCTGCAATACGGGAAACCGTTCCATAAATCCGATCCGGTTGTATTACCACTACCTTCATCCGTATTGGAAGACTTTCGCTTGTGTCTTGATATATCCCACTTCTAGGTGTAGGTTGCAGTTGTCATAAAGCTGTCACTATCTGTTCTAATAAAGGCAAATTATGTTAGTAATAATTTTGGGAAACATTGGTCAGTTATACATGAGATGTTTCTTATTGTATTATATACAAACCCAAGAAGTTATAGAATGCACATTTTCAACGTGTACATGAATACAGTCCTATTTTCAAATTTAAACACCTACAGGTTGTCACAGTCATATCCCCATCACTTGGTAATACTAAAAGAACTTCTTCAATGACAGATATATCTTTTCCTCATGGTAACAATTTCCCACCCTCAGCTTCATTGGATGAATCACCTTCTTCCTCAACTTACATCGGTTGGTTAAGAACCGTTGCAACACTCCGAACGCCAAGTTTTCATCTTGCTATTTCTCTCTTTGTTCATATTTTCTTCCATCAGATTTCTCGTTTCAGTATGTTCAGTGTAATATATGCTATATGCACTTCACAAACCGTTCGATTATTTTAATACAGACTTCCCAAACAAAACTGTTTGATGAAGTGTATATAATTGACACGTTATGTTCAATTTATGTGACCAATTAGTACATTGCTGCTTTTTTTATATCTTCAATACGCTACCTCCTTGGATAGATATCATTTTATTATAAATAAAATCACATAATACATTCTTTACTTCATAATTTTTGGAACACGTCTAATAAAAAAGAGAATTCCATACCTACATGTCACGGAAGTATAGTAATCACTATACATATTGAAATTAAATATATCCGTTCTGCTTTTCAACATTTTGACTTTTTAAATTCTGTCGTAATATTTTCTATTCGGTTATATTCGTAAAACGTGAATTAGTTACATCCATATGTTCTTCTCCGTATAAGTAAAGTTCCATACACTCTTCATTAATTGCTACCATCAACCGCTTGGTTTCTATTATTCACTCTTGTAATCGACTCTGCTCGTTTTCACAGACATTCCGAAATGAATATCCTTCCCCACCGTTGTTCCTACCAGAACGTGGATTACAAATGTTCATTATATGGTATAATATAATTATACTTCCACTAATTTCCGTACGTACTGAGTTTTCTTCCTCCTTCACCGACTGGTATAAAAATAACAATCGATATATTTTCCTTATGTCCCGAAAATTCATGCACAAATTTTCGTAATCTTTCATCAGTTAGTTGCATCAACATCCCTTGTTCTGTTTGATCCGTACCATCAAGCTTCAAAAAATATCCTCCATTTCGGTTAGTTTATATCCACTGGCACTGCAAAGTAAATTTAATGTCTTTTTATGTCAGATGGTAGTATGTAGTATCCCGATTTATGCATTAGAATAATGTCTGAGCGGAACATTTTCAGCAACAAAGGGGGCTTCCAAAAAAGAATCTATTTTTTTCCGAATTCTCATTTTCTAAAATTGGCCAATACCAGCAATATTTTTCTTTATCAACCCAAAGTTCCAATTTGGTTTCTTTCAAAGCCCCATCATTCGTTGGATAGTTTACCATATCGATAAGGATATGGACAATGCTGGCCCATATCCTTATCACAGACATGAACGCATTTCAAGAAATCAAGACATCCAGGGAATTAGTTCCCACTGACTTTTTTCAATTTCCACCAATTGAGTCTCGTTAGGAGTTCTATTAAAAGAAACGAGACCCATGTAGGTGTTTCAAAAATCTACAGAATTCCAATACATATGACCTGACCTCGTTTCCATCCAGACTTTCCTCTCCACACCGTACGGTTTCATAGATACCATTTATAATTGTACATAGAACACTAAACACTCAAAACTTTAACGGCGCTTGTAAAACTTTCGTTATATCCTGCACTAGCAGCATCTTTCCAAGTCTCCGGACTGTATAACACCAAGTCGATTTTCAATTGTTTATAAACAAATTTTGTAACATTGAAAATTTCCATAAATGTTCAATATGTGCATGTATCGGCGTTCAAGATAAAATTTGCGACACTCCCCACAAAGGGGCTAGAGCTGCTATTTTCATTTCGGTTTTCAGTTTCATAATCTCCTTCCTCTATGTCAGTAGGTACTGAAATGTCTTTCACAATTTTTCGAACAACACCTGCTGCTGCTTCTGCAGTCTATTACAATACTTAGCAGTTGTCCACGCCGTGTACTAAGCTCTCCATACCGTTCGGGTTTTGTTTCTATATCAAAATCAGAACTTGACGTTATGGACATAACACTCCGGTTTTCGGTTGATGAAATGTTGTCCACAATTGTAGAAACTCCTCTCCGCTTGAATTTAAGGATGCCACCACTACCAATGTGTTTCTTTTTAATTACACCGAAGATACATGAAACCTACATTCCAACTGTACCGATCTCCACACATCCTCCACAACCTCTTGGTCACGCATATATACGCATGGAATTCCTGCACCCAATCACGACCAACCATATCTATCACACCCGAAAAGGTACTGTTCATACCAGTATTTTCCAACTGTACAGTTACTTTTCTATTCCACAAGGACATTATCTGCATTTTGAACCCCTTTAGATAAGGTGAAAACAATAGACGCAATATAAAGTAATAAAAAAGAAACTTGCACCATGGTTTACACAACTGGAATTTGAACCCTCAAGAACGACGCACATATTAGGCTTTCAACTACCCTGGATCTTCTTTTCGTAGTCAGAAAATCTACGTACCCTGTTGTTGGGTGTGTGTGTGCGCGAAAAGAGTATTTTGCGTGACATGTACAATATATCATGTGTATAGTACAGTACTATACAGCATTGTATAGGTTTTGATTGAACATATCATGTGTATAGTACAGTACTGTACATTATTGTATAGGTTTGATTGAACGATGTCCACACGTACATAACATGTACACCGAAAAGTGGTAATAATGTTATCAAAAATTTAATGTTACTTCAATTTGATGTTAGTATCAATATTTTCAATTTCACGGGACTCCATAAATAAATAAATAATGTTAGAAATATTATTTGAAGTAATATTTGAAATAATGTTACCAAAACGATTTTTTAAAAACGATTTTTTAAAAAAACGATTTGGTTTTTTTATTTTTTATTTTTTTAAAAAAAATTTAAATTCTAATATATTAGAGAGAATGGAATCGAATTATTTGAAAATTTTGCCTACCGGGATTATCTGTAACGATCAAAATCAGTTTTGAACAGCTTTAACCGGCAAGTAACGGGTAATGGAATGACACTGTTCCGTTGATGCTTTGAATAAATATACCACCTGAAACGGTCGATGAGTTTTGAGTTTTGACCGTTTGGGCCTCTCTGAAAAACCTTGTTATAGGCAAATATCTTATTATAGGAATACATAAATGGAGTCAGGGGGATAAAATTTAGGAACATTCCCTCTTGGTAATTTGCCTCATCCAGACCCGTCTCAATGACAGTTACCGCGTACCCCATTAAAGCATGTCTTGAAAACGCAAATCAATCCCAACCTGATCAAACACAAGCACTCTCCTTGGAAACAGGTGACATGCAGACACCTTCACAAATCGTCACTCCTCAACCGGATATTTCTCCTCCGCCTCCAATCGGTGATCAGTCACAAAATCATCGCACTCATGATGTCTTATCTCCGGTTGAAAAAGCTAAAATAACCCGTTAGATTATTGATGAAGTCTCAAGGGTCGGTTCAGATAGACGTATTTAGTAAAAAGTCATCGGTATGTTTCTGCAGTATTTCCGATCTGGACATTCCGCAAACTTTATGCGTGCTAAACAGCTCTGAGATGACAAGGAGGTTTTTACATTGCATTGCCTTCGAGAGGGAAGCGGTCGGAAATAAGAATGTTGGTGTCTTCTGTGTCGAGAATTCGAAAAATAACACTACGAACGAAGGTACGGGCTGGAAGAGGAAGAAAACGTGAACTCTGGGTCGTGGCTTTGGTAACTGATCTAGTCAATGAATTTGACCGTCTACGGAAGCTGGGAATGAAGGTGTCCGCAAACACGTTAGAGCTGATTTCCAAAGAGCTGATTTGCGGAAGTCATGGTGAACAATACAATATGGATATGATTGCTGGCAGGGACAAACAAGCTTATTGACCTAATTACCGCTTCTTGGGTCCAAAGGTTCATGTATAGGCATAGCATTGTTCTTCGCTTTCAAACTGGAAAACTTCAGATTTCCCCTGAAACACAGGCGATGATTGAGAGAAGGGTTTCCTTTTTCCTTGGGGCGTGGCTAGAAAGTTGCAGTCTGGCGTGCTGGAAGAGAACGACATTTACAATGCCGATGAGACGCGCTTTATGGTGAATATGGATAATGGAACTACACTCGGATTTAGAGGTGATCAGGTCATCAAATATGCGGACGTTACATCTGGGGGTGAGGGAATGACCATGATGGTACGAATATATGGTGGAATACGAGCATACATAGAGCCACCATTTATTATATTCAAGAATAAGGACAGTAACTATCCTATACACGGAGTTGAAGACAATGTCCCGGGAGTTTCCTACCGTACTGGACCAAAGGGCTGAATAGACCGACTGGTTATGAAGCCATGGGTTGAAGAGCGTCGATCTCTTCCTCCTCTTCCTGATGGAAGGAGAAGGGTTCTTTTTGTAGATAACTGTACCGGGCATTATATGAGTGCCGATTTACAACTGGCTCTCGAAAACATTAACACGGAAGTTAGGTTTTTCCCACAGAATGACACAGATCTGGTGCAACCCGCAGATTATTTTATAATTAAAAAGATCAAGGCTGACTGGACGGAGAGATGGGTAAACTATAAATCCCAGATCCTGCGACGTGCCAGTGAATCAAATACGTATGGAACTAAGTCGGGACTGTTTCCAAATCCGGGAAAGCGCTTCTTTTTGCAACTTGCAGCAGATTCTGTTCGGGATGTGAATAAGGAACGGAATGATGACGGATTAACATATGCGCGTAAGGCTATGATTCGTTGCGGTTTGGCGAAGCATACAAATGGTCTGTGGGAAGTGAGGCAACTTTTTCCACACTTGCAGAACATAATTTCAAAGTATCGTCAAAGCTTTGATGGATTAGACCCTGATGCAGTCATATGAAATTTGTGTGCAAGTCGAATTAAAATTAGATGTACTGAGCCAATCTGTTAACTGAATTAGTCAAATTCTACTCCAGTACAAATAATGTTACCCACATTATTTTGAAATCATCAGATTTTGTAAATGATGTGAGTAACATTATTTATTCGATATCAAGATTTTTTTGGACCAATTTGTTCAATATAATGTTAGTTTTATTTAATGTTACAAACATTAATTGAAGAAATTTTTATCTCAAAAGAACAATCAAAAATAATATGAGTAACATTATTACCACTTTTCGGTGTACCTTATTTTATGGTGACGCTGCCAGGACCTGCGACCCAGTTGCAAACTAGATTGTACAGTAGTGGCATCTGATTACTGTATCCCGGGACGTCTCCATCATACCATCCATCCTACTGTGCCTGTCGGAATTGTTTTGACACAGAATAGCAACAAAACTGTATGAAGGACACATTCCAGTTCTTTTTGAAAAATAAAGTACAATTAAATTGAGAGAGAAACGATTTAAAAATTGAAATAATAATTTTTTAAATCCAAAATGTTTTTAAAAAACTTTTGAAGAAAACTTTTAATAATTTTAAAAAATATATCAGAAATATACTTATAACAAAATAGAAGTTTCATGAGGGATGAGTCTGAAATGAATGCTTGTGTAAAGATAAATTCGAAAGTAGGTAGAAATAAGGGTTCAGATGGGGGCTCAGAAAGAGATATCGGGGGAACGAAAATGAAGATTACATAGTATGAACCCCCATCTGAACCCCAATGCGACCGGAATGTATGTAAGTACAGTGTAATTAAAACACTGTAAATTCACAACCGCCACATTTTTTGAATTACTTATCACCCAATCTTGAACTATAGTTCAGTATACCCTTCGAAACCTTTCACGATTGGAAAACTTCTTCAATTATTTTTTAAAAAATACTTACTTTTATTGTAAAATTAGGTGAGAGCCAGGAATTATTACAAGAAGAAACCGCCTGTATAACCAAATCATATCTTCTTCAAATTATATCGCAAAAAATAGTCCCCCATATATGGATCTTCCGTTTCCAGAGGAGGTGCTGGGATCTGGCAGAGAGGGGCGTGGAAACAATCACGGCAGAATGAGAGGGCTGCTGTGTCCCCAAATACTGAATTGCAAGACGTGAGTGTAATTTTCGATGCCTTACTAGGTAAGTCATCACATCGAAATAAAATATACGCAACGAAGCTTTTTAAGGACTGGATGAAAGAACGTTCAGATCCAGATCCGGCACACGTCACCATGAATTCCTCTACGATTATTGTAAACATACTCGCAACTAAATGTCGGTACAATCAAAAGGATGCTCCAAAACCGGATATAATGCTTGGAATAATTCAGGGTCTCAAAATTATGTACATTGACGACGGTCATACAAGCTCCTGGTTTCCCGGTGCAACGTCAGCCTCAGGAACTGTGCTTCCTGCACATGGAAACCCTTTGATAAAGAATGCGGATATTGACATTATTAGACGGGCACATAGGGTTTGTGTCTCTAGATGGGGTGGGTTGACTCTTCGAGCTCGACCAATGACTGCTGAACTGGTTTGTGCCCATGCCAGTCGTTTTTGGCTAGGTTCAAGCGGTGGAGACATTCAGGATATTTCTGTTAATGCACTGCTGCTTGTTGGGATTCAATGTGGTTGCCGCTTTGATGAAATATCAAAATTATCAGTGGAACCTGTTTCAGTTGTTGGACAAAAGGCTATTCTGACAATTTCTGTGGCTATAAAGTCCAGTACTAGGGAAAGAAACTACGTTATAGAGCAATGGCCTGCTGGGACTAGAATCGAAAATTCTGTTTTCTTGGATCCATTTATTGCTCTCCTGTCATGGTTTATTGTACGCGGACCAGTACAAGGGCACGTGTTATGCAATTTCCAAAAGAGTCGCACTGGGATAGTTATTAAACATGACGAATACATTCCTTCGAAGACCTTTGTAGAAATTTTGCGACAGCGTCTCATACAGATTGGAATTGTAAGGGACGATGCTATAACATATAGTACGCATTCTATTAAAAGGGGTTCGGTGCAACTATATAGATCGTTCGGTTGGACAGACCAAGAAATTATGCTGCATTTGGGGATGATTGGTGAGGCTTCTTGCTGGAAATACGCCAAGTTATATAAGAATGACGTGCCGGACAATTTACCTCAATTCGCTAACCTTCCAGATCTAATATCCTATGCGCAGTCCATATTACAGGAGAAAGAAGTTATTTACTCGGAGGTAGAGTTTACGAAATGGATGAAAAATACGTGGGACATTCCTGAATTTAGTGAAGAAGAAAGCATTATTCTTTTAATGTAGGCGAAAGTTTTTCTTGAAGGTAGACACTTTTTCTAAAAAGAACATTATTTGTTAGACGATCCATTCACTCAAATGTTTAAAATGCCTGAAAAAAACCAACAGTTACAAACATCACACTAAAACATCACTCTGAAAACTGAAAAAAAAGAAAATACGTATAATTTTCAAATTTTAGAAACATTTTTTATGTTATGTTAATTTTCAATTAAAATAATCTATTTTTCTTGTAATTTTTAAAACCATTACAATAAAAAATAATGCTTCTGTAATGTTATTCACTCCTGTTTCTTTATTTTAAATGAGAGTAATGATTCTGCTTCCTTGAAGATTCTCACAGCCTCCTCACTCTCGACACTTTCACCAGTTCCATTTCATCATTTCATCATGTGTAGGATGCGGTTAATTTGTGCTCTCCAAGAACAAAGACCGGGTGGTACACTAGCGATTTCGAGGGCATCAGGAGTATTTGGTTTATACCTGATGGCCGTTCAACTCTGCATACAACGAGAACTAGCAATCTTACAAGAGCACTGGCGCAGTTTTATGTCTGACAAAAATGATAATACTGGGAAAGATTGGTCATATACAAAATTCAATGCCAATTAGATAGAAAAAAATTATCAGAAGAACAATTAAGTGAATATGATGCTGATTGTATATTTTGTATTGAAGAAAAGGAACATTATTCGTAATAATAGTACTAATAATAATAATCGTAGCAAGAATAACAAGTAAAACAAGTAAAACAAGTAAAACAAGTAAAACAATAAAAAATTCAATATAAACAGTAGCATTAATAATTGCAGTAATGACAACAATAATTTAAAAATGAATAACAACAACAATAATAATAATAACTATAGTTATATTATCAATAAGAGTAAAACATTTTACACATTTCAATGATAACAATAATAAAAATAAAAAAAATATCAACAGTAACAACAATAATAATAATAATAATAATAATCATAATCATAATCATAGAAATAATGACAATAACAGTAGAAATAATAATCATAACAATAATAACAATAATGACAATATAAATACTAATAAACAGAAGAGTAATAATAATTATAAAAACAATGTAACCAATATAATCAATAGAAACCAATAGAAAAATTAAAAACAATAAACAATAAAAAATAATAGAAACCATAGAAACCATAAAAACTATACAAATAATTGTAAAAATAATAACAATAATAGCAGTAGTAAAAATGATAACAATGATAACAATAATAGTAATAAAGATAGTAATAAAGATAATAATAACGATAGTAATAATAATAATAATAATGATAGTAATAATGAGGAATAAATCAGAAAATATTTCTCCTTCCAAATTATTTTTTATTTAACCATCGAATTAAGCTGACAACACAACATCTTTCTGGATCTTTTTGTCTCAAACGTTTTTATTTTAAAACCTTTACTCAATGTTTTCTTCATCTCAACCACTTTTTGTTATATAACTTCATTCAACATTTAAATTTATTTATGATGATAAGTATATGATTATTGAATATGATTTTATTTATTAACATAAGATGATGAGATAACTTAAGATATATCAATACTTAATGAGAAGGTTATATAAGCAAGATTAAACCATTACAGAGAAAAACACGAAAGAAAAAAACACACGAAAGGAAAAAAAACACAGAAAAAAATCGAAATATGAGAGCTTCATTTTACCTTTCATGATGATTTTATACACGTTCATTTCTTTCATACTTTTTTAAATTCATCCTCATTATTCTCTCTCTTTAAATATTTTAAAAGTGCTAAATTTTGACGGTTAATTATCAATATTCATGCAATTGCATACATTAATATATATACTTCCTTGTGATAATCTATGGAAACATTATGGATGGATTCTTCATGATGACAAGTAAGTTTTTAATACTATCTTCTGGGCAACATGTAAATTCAACGGAGGACGTTTTCCGCATCTATCGCAAATAGAGTATTGTTTTTTAATGCCGCTTTCCCAGAGATCATCATACTTTTTGCTGACACTGTAAGAGTCTAGATCTCCTTCATAATTCGAGATATGCATAGCTATTTTGCGATACTTATTGACAGCAGGTTTATCTAGGCCTTTCTTTTATGCTGGGGATGAATAATTAGAAATAACATTCATACAAGATTGCTTCTTTCCATATAAATGTATCGGAAGAATATCGTTATAGGAATCTGCGAATCTCCACAGCACTATTGCTGTTTTCATAATTTTTGGCAGTCCCGGTATGAACCTGATAACCGGATAAATATTACCTGTTTGATATTCTGATTTTTTAATATATCTCAATATGCTGTCCGTTCTGCAGTTTGAATCGACCACTTTATTACTGTTCTCTGTATTCGAAGGGTTTTCTGGGGCAATTCGTTCAGAAATGGATCAAATGGAGTGCATTCAGAAGGTTGTATACAAGTTTCCGGATCATATGGAGTGGATCTAGATGGTTCTATAAAGGTTGTTGTAAAATCTGGATTGGGTCTTGAAGGTTGTATACATCTTGTAGTAACATCTGGATTGGGTCCAGAATATTGCATACATGTTACTTTAAAGAGACGATATTGAAGACTTTGCATCCAACTGTCGCACGTAAAGATATTATTGAAGAGTGGTGCATCATGAAAAGTATTTTCGGAAACTTTCATCCGTTGGAGGTGTTTAAAACTAAATTTTCGTAGTTCCATAGATATCGAATTAAGTTTCGATCCTTCTTTGACGTGAACCGAAATTGGACCTTTAAAACCTTTTCCGGTCCCTCCTCCTTGCATAGGACGCCGAGATTCAAGGCGCTCCATATATATATATATATATATATGTAAGAAATATAATTAAGTAGATGGTGATGTGGATGTACGGACGATGTTGCGATGTAGATGATGTACGAAAGAGATCCAAGGCGCTCCTAATACATATATATATATATATGTGAGAAATATAAGTGAGTAGATGATGATGTAGATGTATGGATGATGTTGCGATGTAGATGATGTACAAAAGCAGGGAATAATTATTATAATTTTTCATTGCGGTGAGTGTTAAATTAAATTTAAAAATGATGCCAGCAAGTAGCACAAAACCAACCTACAACTTTTTCTTCACGTTCACTTATTTGCACATTTAAACAGTAAAAAGAGTGACAGCCGTGACATGTTCATTTAGTACAATTTCAAATTTCAGAATTATGATGTAAGCGTAATGAGTGAAAGGCGTATGTCACTTCCATGTCACTTCCATGTCTGAACCCCCCAGAGGTTGCAGAAGTGGTGCAAAATCTGTCAGTGTCATCCCAGATTGCCGTTTATTTCATTTCATGTTAATTTTATTGCCACTTAATGCACAGTCATGACATCACACCGGCAATTCATAATATTTTCATAACATCAAATTAAATTGGTCCATCTAACTCAACATTTATCTGTACACTATACCACTCGGGACTGTATGAACCGTATTGCTGTGTTTTATTTATTTAAATAAGGTGCTAAAACGCAATCTCAGCACTGTCCTACGCAGAATGTGTACTTGTTTCACCGTACACTATCCACGTCTGGTTACAAAACATATATATATTTATTCAGCACTTTCAACTAGAGATGCCCTTACCATTGGAAAAACAACTTATTTTCTGCAATCCTAAAACCTTTTTCATCTCCCAATACATCTCGTGTTTTCGAATCTGGTACAAAAGTACCTTGGAAATGCATGCGAAAAGTGAAGAATGTATACCAAAAGGAGCGAACTGGCGTGAGAAATGACGGTGCACAATAAACGTCAGGTCGGATAGACACGCCACTTGTGACAGTGTCAGGGTTTGTAGACCAGGTGTTACAGGGAAGGTTTGTGGGTATGGTAAGTGTAGAATGGCTACTAGCCTGGGATACCTGATCTGGTCGTAATGCTCGTCAGTAAGGTCGGGACGTTTATTGTTCGCTGAATGCAAGGTCAGTTTCTTTGCAGCTCACAGGGATGCAGGTGGTGATCAAAGTCGCTGATACACTTAAGTATCTTTTGCGGGATTGTATGATCGAAGGCACGTTGTCGTGTCTTCACCGATTCTGATTCGCAATCGGTAGGCAGACGTGCACGCAGAAATTGCATGGGGGCTGCCTTCGCACTACTGAGCGTCGATTGTTGGTCGACCTGAGGCTCGTTGAGGTTGGATCTCTCCTTCCTGGTTGATAATATCCTTCGATATGATCGCTTCGCTAGTTGTCTTCTCAAGTTGTCGGGTTTCCGTTTGTCTGTAAATGTCTGCCTCTCTTTATTCTTTCTCACTCGAATCGGATACTGGCATGTATACCACTTCTGGAATAGAAAAGTTTCCTGACATGTGTATCGGATTACGATAATCCAAACGATCCTAATTAAATTCTAATTCCTCCAATGTGACACTGTCGGCACACACGTGTATCGGATTACGACACTCCCAACAATCTTAATTCTTTTCTAATTCCTCCAATGTGACCTGTTAAAACACACGTGAATCGGGTTCTATTATTAGTACTGTTAATTGATGAGAATTCTCACTCAAATATATCGCCACGTGTTGCATGACATCGTGTTTATATCTGTACAGTGACTGTATGTATACAGTGTTGGTTTAGCGTGTCTGTGTGTATGCCCGCGGTGCGCTATGCAGTAATCCAACTGTGTAGGCCTTTGTGTGTAGGTGTAAATTTACAAATCATAATACAGTATTCCATACTGTGTGTCTTCGCATACTTGGAATGCCATTACTCATTCGTTTTTCTTCCGATTTATCCATTTCCTCCCTTCGTGTGTATCTACTTCTCCTATCCTCGTCGTCGACCTCTCTTCTGCCCTCGCCTCCTCGTAGCATCTCCTACTTCTTTATGCCTTCTACTCCCCGTAATTTCTCCTCCTTCCTGTGTCTCCTGCTTCTCCCTGCCATCTTCACCATCCCGCACATGTCCTCCCGACGTCTTGCGCCATTCTACCACTGCCTCGGTCGCCCCAATCCTCCCTTGCACCGCGTGAGATCCTTCCCTCCTTCCGCTCTGCATCGCACGAATCTGCGGTATCGATATACATCGACAGTAAGTGAAACGTGCCAATCGAACAAGTGATAGCAGACGTGGAATATTTGAGGGTTAGATGTGGAATGCAATTATCGAGGTCGGGGCTGACTTCGTGAGAGTCAGAATTTGATTGTTACTAAAGGAGTTGGAGCCAGCAGTAGTGCGGGAGTCAGCAAAAGAACAACCGAGGATAGTGATGAGTATGTCATGCTGGAGCAAATGGTCAATTGAGTGAGGAAAGATGATGTTCTAGTGAACGAAGTGAGGAAGTACGGGTCGGGTGCAATTCGTATCAATACGAGTTGTTGAATACTTCTTGACTTGGCTTTCAATACTTGGGTCTGTCACAATCAAAAAATGTTGTTTAAAGATTGCAGTTAAAAGCGGTCGAAAGAGTAAACAGGAATAAAAGTAAAAACGTGCTTGTGACGTTCATATAGGAAATGTGAACGTCAAAACATGAATCCCAGACAGTGGTCTTTGAGGCAAAAGCTGAAAAGAAACGAATGACAGTCGTTGCTGAAGCTGAGTTGAAATGTGTAGTCACAGATAATATACTGTGTAGCTGAAGCAAGGTATACGTGTAATGGTTGGTTCCACCGAGGTAGTGCTGGAAGATTCCAGCAGATGATAGTTAACTATGTAGCGTGACCCATAGTTTGGGTCCATGTGACTACTGTATTAGACAGAGATCAATGGTATTAAAAACTGTATTTATTGTACTAAGATACCCATAAGATCACTACCAACAGTGCTAGGTTCAATAGTTGGTACCGACTGACTATCAGAATCATCTTCGTTGTTGTAATTTAAATCAAACTTGACTACGTTGATGATGGGAAAAGCTGAATAAGAAGGCGGGATAAAGTCGTTCAGATTGGTTCCACGTACGGAGGAGGTGTTCCACTAACATGCGTTTGATCATCCACTATTGGAGTATAATTTTGAATTTGTTGCTAGATCATGATAAGCCGTACCCATAAAATGTTTCTATTGTTGAAATAAATGTTACTTTAAATAACGGAAAAGCTTTGTGTTATCATTGAAAGTACGAACATTAAAGTTTAGTTCAAGCTGGTACGTATCACTGAGAATTAATGATTATCATTTTATCAATTGATGCTTAAATATTATTAATTATTCTGTGGGTACGGGAGTGGGCCTTTTTTGAGGTACAATTCCGAATTAGACGACCACCCAACTCATTCTTGAAGATAAAAACAATCATAATGGCTACGATCTAGCTTTTGTATGATGTCCCATTGTCTTTCAAGTTAAAATTGAAATAGCACGTTTCCAAAAAAGTTGTTTTCACTTCTTTTTGATATTATTTAACAGGTATGATACCGTTGTTGATTTTAAGCCACGGAGATAAGTTGTTTCTAGTTTTGGAAAAATATGAATTCAAATTTTTTATAATCATTTTGTAGATTGCCCTTTTCCTTTAAAAACAAACGGTTATCTAAAACAATTTATTTCGCAATTTGTACAGTCTTTCTGTATTTCAATTTTTTAAAAAAATCTTGTAAACCATTTAAAATAAGTAGGTACATTAAATGTACGTTATTGTTTACAGATACAAAGTAAAAAATTTACTCTGTAACTGTAAACAACTAGTTGATGGAATTTTTCTCCAATTTACCACGTGTTGTTACTGTGTTAGGTCTTTAATTGACAAAATGTTTAGATACAAATTTTTATTATTTCAATTTTTAGATTTTTCAAATATTTCTGTACTGTTACTATATCGTATTTCGTTTCATACAAATGTATCTTTCACTATCTATACAGTATCTCAATTTCTTGGACCATGTTGATGTTATCATCACGCTCATCCATACCAACAAATGACACTCGGCTACGCCTCGTGAATAATATAACCTATCGAGGCGGCATACACTCCGTGAGCCGTCTGCCAGTCCCCACTTGTCACCCTGACCAGAGCGACAACAATTTTTCGCACTATTCTAAATACAAATTAATCACTCCTATTTGTTTATACGCTAATGCACAACACGGGAGTACTGTATAGCAACATACAAATTTCATGGAGTCAAGGACAGTACGGAGATTACCCCTACTTTTTCGGTGGCACGAACGGTCTGGACATCGGAATGAGTTCTCTACTGTACCACATCAAAAATTTCAAGGCACGTTGGGAAAACGACAACAAAGAGACATTTTGGGTTCTTTTAATCACATAAAATCGGATAAGAGGATGAACCGTAACGATAAAGCATTGAGTGAATTTATTTTTACTGATGTGGGTAGTGATTCTGGTGCAATGAAGGTCTCAAGCGCTGGAATTGAAAGTGATTTACGCAATTCAGATGATACAGGCTCTACTGATGTTGGTAGTAATACTGGTGCAATAAAGATGTCTAGTGCTGGAATTTATAATGATTTCGGAGAATAAGATAACAAAGGCTCTATGGAAGATAGTCACGGCCCCTCTTTCCATTCTGCTTTTGATTCTTCATTTTCTCATGGATTTTATAGCTTGTCCGATAATTTTAATATGCGTGGAGAGCATTTTAATGTAAGCATCAGTTTGGTTTGGGGAAAGTCTTGAAGCAACTTCCCTAAAGCAATCAGTTAACATCTTTGTTCAAAGCTGTAACTACGTTTGCAATTTGACTCTTCTCTATTCTTCGTTCCTAGAATGTTCTGATATGTGTGAGTGCAAATTTTTGAACACGTGTGGAATTTCAATAGTTAATATTCTGATATTTGATCTGACATCACACCTTGTGGGTAGTGCTAATAACTGATATCAGGCCAGCCCGACTGGACCAAAGTTCATATCCATACTGTTTTTATGCTGCCTTTAGGAAACATAAGCCCTTTTTTGGAGAAGTGTAATGGACGTTATGTTACAGGAAACATTACGGGGGGGTTTATAGCCGTTTTTATGATCGGAACAAAACTTCCATTACATAATCCACACCTAATCTAATTTAGTTTTAGGCTTACTTACACCGCCAAATGCAGCTCTCGTT
This sequence comes from Odonthalia washingtoniensis, assembly GCA_032358235.1. Taxonomy (NCBI): domain Eukaryota; phylum Rhodophyta; class Florideophyceae; order Ceramiales; family Rhodomelaceae; genus Odonthalia; species Odonthalia washingtoniensis. Next base: position 9,709 of record JAULBU010061469.1, on the reverse strand, counting down.
GCTCGTTCAAGTAAATGGACAGAGAACTGACTTAATAACACTTGGAACGATCATGTGCATTTATTGGTCACTTTTCAGTCGCATCTAAGAGCGCTGTAAAGCGAAGCTTAAATATTACTTCTATTCGGTAAAGGTTGTTATCAATTGACTACGAGAGGCAAAATGAACGTACTGTCGAATCAACCAGTAAGATTACAACAATTTTTATATTCTTCATTTATTCGTTTCACCATTTATCCTACTATCGTGTCATCTGTCGTCCTCCACCTACTTGCGCGCCACACGAACTTGGCCGCATAGCACCAGACTGAGTGGAATCAATATGAAACCCAGTCACGGGACCTGCGTGTCCCGTTGCCGCTGAACATGTCACCAATTCCAAAACTTTTGACTGTGAGGAACTCCGGAAAGTTCGACCATTTCATATGGCGGAGGGGAAACGGGACTGATAAATCCTGTGGTATTCGGAACCACTCATTCTGAAGGACATCGTAATGACGGTACGAGGCCACAATAATTTCCAATCACATCGTCCAACCGTACGCGAGGACGCACACACTGTGAGTACGGTGCCACATATTCTAAAACGGATACCATGATCTGCTACAGAACTGCGGACACTAGAACTGCGGACGCCAAAATCGCTACTTTTGAAAACGCTACATCCGGTTGCCACGTTTCGACACACGCACCGCGTCCACTTCCACTTCGTTTCCACCTCCATCAAACGGCCTCCATCAAACGGCATATCCTTTTGACGCACCTCACAATGCTCTTAGGACCTAGTCAACGCGTAGGCTTTGGACATGCTCTGGTATGATTTCAGATTCCCTTTTAGGGTGGAACTTTCCATCAGATTTAGGAGACGTGGAGAGCGATCTGAAATATTTGTGCGTCGTATTTTAATGGTTTAATGGCAGGGAGGGGTGAAGTAGGTCTAGTAGGAATGGCTGTGACAGCCCATAGAGTCAATAGAAAACAGAGCATAATGGAAGTGCTTTGTAAGGTTGGATTGAGTTAGGTTTTAACACCAGAGCATCTTTTGAGTTGACATCCATGTGTGGGTGATGAATACTTATGGACAAACAGGTAAGATGAAAATGACGAATTGATAGAAAACAATAATGTTGAAGATAATTCTGCAAATTTAGATTTAAAATCATCTAATCGTGAAATTATTAGTGAAACACCAGAGAAAAAGAGAAAATTTGTTGTTGAAGATGATCCTAAATTGGGACAAGCTGCATTTCATGCATCAAAGCTTCTACGAGCTTCATCTATAAATTTAAATACGAGGAAAATAGTTCATCCTATTGCTGTAAGAAAAAGAGTTGATGATAACATCTGAAAAGTTCTTCGTTTTTTTATGATTTAACCGATACTGTATATAAAGGAATCAATACTTGGATAGTTCTGTTCCAAAATAAGGACAGTTTAATTATAATCTCCCTTTTGATGAAACTAATTATGAAGTGACTAGAACGTCACCAGTCCTTCATGATGAAGATAGTAATGATGGTAATGATTTACAAAAAGGAGCGGTGGAATGGGCCTTGTTCGGACCGTATAGAGATTTTGACTGTTTCAAAGAGATTCGCTGATTTGTTTACTCTGCTTCAGTTTAGAATAACTGATGCAAATTCCGGCCTGATTCTTTTAAATAACCGATACTTTAGACAAATTTGTCTAATTAGTACAACAATAAAGGAAAAGGTATTAACAAATGGATGGACTCCTTCCATTGGATGGCCTCCATCCATTTTTAGTTGATTTATTCTTGGTTCAGTTTCAAGTGCAGCTCTGAGGCCATGATGGTAGGAAGTATAACTGAAGATGCTGCGTTTACTTCTCTCACAGTGGTTCTAAACTTATACATGAAATTTATCCTTGTGGGATGTTTGGTAAACAAGACGACGATTTCTTCTCTTGTTCATCCAATTGTTTGGCTTTTATCGATTATGATGAGACTATTTTCAATTTTAATATATACGGCATATGGAATGGAGTCCAAGTGGGAAGAAATAAATGTCTATTAGCTACATTTGGATTAAAAGAAGCGTTTTGGAGAACGCAACTGGCGATGTAATATAGAAGGCTACTCCTGATTATTGTAATATTGACGATACAAACTCTAACAATTACGTTGATGTGAGTCACATTGGTCAACTTGTGCAACATACGTGTGGGTTAATTTTGAACTTTGCTCTTTATGTTCGGAATACTGCGTTTGATATTATATACAGGGTTCCTTTTTATTCATCCGAAACCATTATCTCCTTTTGGAGCACCATAATGACAAAAAAGGCGACTCCGTTTGTTAAATGAGCTCATGAGGACATCATAATTATTCCAACAGATTTATCTGCTGAACAAAAGGAAGAGATTAGTTCACGCCATTACTTTTGGAAGCTTGGTAATTTGTACGTTTCACACTGTAATGTTTTCATCCAGTAAAGATTTTTAAACAGGGAATGGAAACATTTTACTCTAAAACTAAAGGCAGTGTTCATGGAGCTCCACAAGCAGGAGCGGTACTACGGTCTACAACATCCCAACTTCATTGGGAGAAAAAATTAGTTACTCCAAATTTGAAAACGTTAGTAATGAATTCGTTTATAATTGTGAATGGGTCAAACAAATTGATGTCGCAATCATTAGTGCGAGAAGAGAATCAATGCCGATGAATATGGAAAGGTGCGTATACTATTAGGAGAGTGACGGTAACGAGACATGTATAAAGATGACTGTGTCCAAGCGTGTGAGCGAGTAATAGAGAAGATACAATGACGGCTGGGAGAGGTGAGTTGACGAATTACTTCTACTCGCGTCACCTCACCCTCATAATAAAATGAGGAATAATATAGCTATCCGTAGTACACACAAGGCGATGAGAGAACAGACATCATAAAGCAAGAAGACGAGCGGGGTATAAGCTATTAAGGAATTAAAAACTACTAATACGACTTTATCTAATTACAGTACACATGTGTGATTAAACGTGATCAATGATATTTTACATATGGAATGATACAGTAAATGACACATGTGTTTCTGCTCCTTAGTAGTATCAAATTCAGCAATTAGACTAATAAATAACAGCAGTAGGATTATATTACACATGTAGTGGTAGTTACACCTGTAGTATACTTTAGACTTTAGTATACATACCGTTCTCGACGAGGAATGAGATTAATAAAGAATTAGGTAGACAGTTTATTACAAACAAAAACAGAGCCAACTAAATGTATTGAAAGGTTATTTGATTAACCGAAGAAGTGAAACCGAATTCGCCACGCCCACGGTCAACCAAAATTCTGCGCAAAAGAGTAAAAGTTAATTTAACCATTACTGGAAAGCTTTAAACCGAAGAAGTGCTAAAGATACTAACCACACCTCCTACTTGAGTCTGAAAGTACGTATATATACCAGGGCGATAATAAATTAACGCAATTTCCGAAATACTTGATCATTATTCAATTAACGGATAACACTCAGTAAACTTGCCCTATTTTACCACTTTCAATCACGAAATCGTAGCTTCAGCACGACACGTATCGACAGTACCATGGGGCATATTTAAAAGAGCTGATTTAACTGATTCTTGTTTATCTTTTCGGTCTTTGGATCATTTCAGATAATTCTTGAACAAAATTCAATAGCTAAATGAATTTAGTGTTAACCTCACTGAATAACTACTAAAATATGCTGATGTTCTTTGTAAACAACAATGAAATTACACCTAAAGAAATTCTTGGAATCGAATCTACAACATTAGCACGGGTTGAAGTTCATAGGTTGAAGCAAATCGCATCCTCCTGTAAAGGAAAGCTGGTTACGTTTTTCAATATAGAAGCCATGAGTAATCTGCACCTAAACGTAACTAGATATTTCCCAAAACAAAGTAAGAAGCTTTATTGCACTCTTTGCGTTGGTTCAGGGAAGGAAAAGGGACATATTACATTGGTCCTCACTTTATTTGTACCGTTAACCAATGCGTTCGGAATATTAATTGACGATTTTTGAGGCTACATCTGTCGCCTGATCTGAGACTTGGTTCAGTGTTGGTCAGGTTTTCTCTTCCTTCACTCTGTGGCTTCCAAATTTTCTCTATCTTTCTGCACTTTCCTGGTTCTTCCCTCTATGTAATTACTTAGGTTTTCCTCTTCCTATTTCCTCCTTTAATTAGTGTGTATAGGTCTGGTTTTGTCACTGGTGATGCTCCTCAGTCTCCTTATTTCTCACTTCCTTTTACCTCCTTAAGTGAATAAACAACTGTCTTAATTTGTGATGTCGATTGTCCACTTGTATGTTCACTTTTTCACTTACCTCCAGTCTAGTTGTGGTAGGTCAGTCTAGTCTTGCTTTTGCACTATCCATTCAGCTATATTCGTGGCCGTGGTGTGGGACAATTAGGTCGTTGGGTCGCAGTATGTCGGACCAAAATTTTTGTCTTCGGTGTTTTCATCATCAGAATTGCCTACCCCTCCATTATAAATGGAATATAGGTCTTGTAATATGAGTAGTGCTGTGGGATGGCGGTACCTCAACTTTCGGATTGCTTCCGAGTCTTCTTCGCATTTATGTCTGTCTCTTGATCGGTTTTTCTCACCACCGACAAAGCATCACTTCACACCACGCATCTGAATTGAGCGTAATTGCCTATGATTTTCTCTACCTCTGTGGTTTCTGCCTTCACTTCTGTTCTTTGACTATGGCTTACGGTAAGGTCATATCTATTTGTGTACCATACCTCCGAAGTGTTCCTAAATGAATATATTTATTCAATACTTGTTTCGTTTTCATCAAATTCATTTAGCATGGCGACGATTGTCGCCCCTGCAGTTGGCGTGTTGTCACTCATTCCATTTGCTATTCATTTTATGGCATTTGATGCATTCATTGTAAGTCGATCTTTCAATACTGGCTTGTATGTATGGTATGTCTACAGCTGAGAGGAAATGGACAATGAGAAAACTTTCACCTTGCAACTTGGCATCAAATTCTTTTTGTAATGTGCTCATTCTTGCAATTAATTCCCTAAGCACTGACAGATCTGACTCGTCTCGCTTCTTCGCCATTTCTACTGATCAACGCATACCTTACCATGGAGTGATGATTGTTTATATTTCTTCTGCGCTGTGATGCAATTGTCTCAAGAAGGACAACACGTCGTTGAAGGGTTTTCATTCGTCTCGGTAGTCGTCTTAAAAAGCTAAGGCGTCACCGTTCAACATTATTGGTATCGTCTGAAGTTTCTCCTCGGCAGGTATGTTACACATTCTCTTTAATTGTGATTTTATGTTGTACAAAATGCGCAAATATTTTGAGTGAAAACTGTAATGCATTTTGATCAAGGATATCTGAAATTAAATTACGCACAGGAAATTTTGCAGTTAGTGGTGTAGCTAATTTCGCAGTTCAGTTCAGTGAGTTTCGAAGAAGAAGAAAAAGTGAGTTCCAAAAAAAGTACAATCGTATGCAAAATCATATCATATCCTCAATCTCAGTCGCACCGAATGTCGACACGAAGAAAAGGCCGTCAAGTCGACAACAGAGGATCAGAAAACAAAGGTGGAAAGAATGGCGGAAGATATTTTTTGCGATGGTTCGTGGAAGGATTGAAAAATCCGAATCTGTTCCATCTGAATTACTCATAAGCGCGGCCCAGAGCTACGTCTCATGTCGTAGGGACTGCATATTTCATGTCCTCCGTACGAAGGCCATCACAACACTACAACTCAATGATAAATTCAATTCACTGAGTAATACTTTATGTCTATCATTATTCCGCTTTCGACGAAGGGATATACAGAGGATGGTCAGCGTTTTGTATGCACATGGCGGCTCTACATCGACGACTCGTAACCGATATATTACTACGCCACTGATGTCGTTTTTTTTAAGTGTTACTGGTCTTGGTACACCTTTCAGATGGACCGACGTTGAGACTTTCTTTGGAAAGATTGCAGCTCAACTAAGTTAAATATATTGGGAGGCGCTGGAGGAATGTTATGATAATTATAGGCTCCCTTTGTCAAGTGATATATCCCCCCCTTTTATTACGCGTAAAGCTGCAGATTACTAAAGTGCAATACACATAAAAACAAACGCTCTTGAAAACTGTATTGGTTTTATTGGTGTCACCGTGCTTAAAATAGCACGACCAAGTGGATATGAGGAACAAAATGTAGTATATAATGAACATAAAAGGGCACATTCCTTGAAATTCCAGACTGTTACGAGGTGACGGTGGGGCGTGGGGGATGTGTATGGTGTCGTTATGGTGCGAGTGCAACAATAGTTTTGTTGAATTTCTGCAAACTTGGTGACTCAAAATCTCAAAAAACCAAAATTTAATCCCTGTACCTGTATGGAAAATATGTTGCAGTTACTGCTTCACTAAACGGTCCAATTTCTGTAACCTAGATCATGCCCAGCTCCAAAATTCTGCAATGCATTTTTCACTGTAAATTTAATTTCAAATGTTTTGCAGATTATTTACGGAATTATTATACCGTAATGTCTCTAATGTCTTATATATTTTTACACTGCTTTCCAAATCATCATCATGAACACCTCCAAACTTATCTTCTTAACAGTCTGTTTATCCCTAATGCGTATGGTCTCACTTCCATGTTGGTCGTTTCGTTTTGAGATCCCACACAATCATACACGTCATTTGAAATGACGTGTACGAAGTTCGTACCAATAAAATAAATCGCGTCCTTCTGCTAAGAGCATCTCCATAGGTGACGTGTTTAATTTTCCATGTCGTGGGTTGGAGATAATTCCGCTATATACGGGCCATGAATAAATATTCGAAATTTTTTTCAGTTAGCTGGACCAACTGTATAAGAAATTTTAGTTGAAAAAATTGGTGTCTTCTTTGCTAAATGCAATTTGAGAGTTTCAAACTGCAACCGGAATATATTTTAATTAAATTTAAAAATATTCAAACAGTGAGGCGGGAAGAAATTATTTACAAAACTGACTGTATCCCATAAAAAATATTGCAAACTTACATATAGAGATCATTTAAACCATTAGCGTAAAAAACGTCCCTTCATTGTATGTACAGTTTTGTTGCTTATGGCAATAATTGTACAGTCTGTTTATCATTATGAAAACTTCTTCGTTTTATCTTTCTTAAGTTTTTTGTACCCCTGAAAATCGAATTAGAAACGCGTTGTTTACCAGTCACTCAGGACAATGTCACCTCTCGGGTTTAAATTATCCCTCATGGCCGGTGAACAACCTATACTTATTACTTATTGGGTATACATGCCATTTGTTCTAATATTCATATCAACAGGTCTCCAATGAAGACAAGTATATGAAAAACCATCACTATCGGGGGCATGTCGGAATTGTGTGTTTGTAGAAACATTTGGTAGAGCTGAAATATCAAGACGGTAGGAAGAAATATTGTATATGGCTAAACGATGTTGAGAACCTCCTTGTTGTTGGAAATAAAAATTGAAAATGGTTATAATACTATTAAAGAGTATATTTATCCCAGATGACAATGATTTATCATACATGGCATGACAAATAACATTCACATGATGTCTCAATTGAACACGATTATGTGGTGTATGAATATTTTGTAAATTGAGCTGTTGTATGTACATTGCCCGAGAGATTTATGATTTCCACTTCCATTAATTCATCTTCATTAACTTTCTCTAATATTTCACATGCTTCAAAAATTGCATTGTCTTTTTTCCCACTTTTTGTTTCTATGGGCGCACTAATTAATGTCTTACTTCCACGATATTTTAAATCTACCTCTATAATAGCTGAACGTAATTCATGCGCCATATCTGTCATGTGGCTACCTTCAATAATGCTTTTCCCGCTTTACTTTTTCCATTTTATATAGTCCTTCATCATTTTCTTTTAGTGCGTCTACATCTGAAAGAAGACCAATACCATCTAAAGATGCAGCTAAACAATCTAAATCATTATCAAGGTTATCCTAGAAATATAATGTTGTTTGAACCTCACACTGCCGTCTCACCAGACCTATGTCACAATTCCATAAAAATGAACGCTTAAATCACTTTATTGTGCAAGGTACCGTGAATAAATTACAGATATTTTCAGCTTCCTTTGTCTTATTTATAGTCCACATACGCAATGCTTCCACAATATGACCACCACCTAATGGTCTCATGAGCCAAATATAATAAGGCGGTCTGATACTTCAGTTTCGTTACGGTTTTTAGTACCTGCCTGACGCAACAGAGAAGTGGTGATTATTTATCTTGATACACATGGTTTCTCCCGTATTTCCATGTTTTCACTAAAAATTTCAAATACACTGACCGCTCTGGAGCTTGTAATCCTTCCAAAACTCATTTGGTACCAGTCTTCCGTTTCTTGAGATTCTGTTATTTTTCGTAGCAGCTCGGACGACAATGGGCTCATTACAAATTTTCATACTTCTTCTTTTCATTTGTAAGCTGCAGATGAGGATGTACCAATCATTTGCTTCTTTGCTGGTTTCTTTTGTAAAATTAATGACCCTCTTTTACAACCAAGAATCTTTTTCCCTATGTTATTTAAAAAACAACATTAACTCCTGTTGATATTTGTCAGCCATTTAGTAGTCCTACGGCAATCAAACTTTCCGATTCCGCTTTTACAGAAATGTCAAGTGCACATCCTCAACCGCTTATCTTCAAATACTTCCTATTTCTTAAAGTTTCAGTTTCTTTTATAGTATAAGGAACTGTGAACGTATGCCAGTCATTATTATCATTAAAACAAAACGGGCCTCTCGTATTATCCAGAGGATCAAATCTCTGGCGGTTTCCAAAATGGAAATCCCCTTTGCGTTAATTTCTGCAACCACTATGTACGACAAATATCCTCTATCACATAAAACTACCCGAGGTTTCAGTTTTACTTCCTACAACCTAATCATTAACCGTAATACATATGTTACTGTTGCGTGACTTTTCCGTCTACCAACAGCAGTACCATTATCAGTAAAAGTTATCGATACATGATTCATGAGCTAAAGGACCGCTACATCTTTCCTTAGGCTTTTTTGTGTAGCCACGGCACCAGAATCAGCCTTCGTTTCAAAAAGGTAATATTCCACAGTATAAAAACGACCAGAAGTACAAAAGAATATGTCAATTTTGTCAATAGATTTTCCCAAACCTCAAAATAAACAGTACGATCATCTCCAATTTCCGAATAGTATCCAATGTCTCGCCGTCCATTACCACAAGATCCGGAACATTGTGCGAATCTCTATACTAAATTTGTATAAGCCGTGAAAGGGGTAGAATTAAACAACGTGGCCGGGAGAGTGTGTCGGAAGTACAGTGGTAGCTGACACATGGCGGATGGGTAATTTGTATGGTCCTCGCTGGGTGGTTAAATATTTTAACACGAGTTGCATATAACGAAGAGGAAGATGGAGTGGGGTTATTGATTATAGAAGATAACCAGCATGAGTAGGTTCCTATTCGAGGAAGTCAGTGGTGCGCGCGAATCGAGGACGTCGGGCCGTGTCGAGACGAGACGGAGGACACTGCGGAGGGATATAGCGGTGCTATGTGATCGAGTGGAGATTCAGAGGGATATTTATCTGATGTCGATGATTATTTTCTTTATTAGGAAAAGAAACATGGAACAAGCTCGTTTATATATGGAGCCAAGAATGGATATTTTGATATCTTAATTAGAGGGGAGG
>JAULBU010061458.1:0-11511 GCA_032358235.1 Odonthalia washingtoniensis | reverse complement strand
GGTTTAATGCGGTAGACATATTGTCTTTTACTGTCAGTTTCTCATCCTCTTCTTCTGTAAAGGTAAAGTCCCTTGCCTGAACTATAGTCCTCGTTGTGCGGCTATAAATTTTATAGCATAATTCTCCCTCATAAATCCCAATCAGCATCCCCCTTTCAGCTATGACATCAAACTTGGTCCGATTATGAAGTGGAACATAAATTACGGCTGTGTAACCAAAAGGTTTGAATACCTTTAGGTGTGCCTCTTTGTGTAAAAACGGGGAAATGGGGTTTCCTTATTTTAAAAAATAGCTGTTATGCATCTATTACGGATCATGGTAGAATATAAAATGGCATATCCCCACCAGCACTTTGAAATCCCAGCATCCAATAGCATTGTGCGTACCATTTCGGTGATAGTTCTGTTCATGCGCTCTACCACATGCTTCTGCGCATCTGCAGCCCTTCCTGTGAGCGCATTATCAATACCATTTATCCTGAGAAATTCTTTAATTTCATGTGAACTATACTCTGTGCCCTGGTCCGTCCTCAATGTCTGAATGTCATGTCCTTTATTGTTCATAAAATATTCCTACCGTTTGCTGTTACTTATCGTCTCACTTTTCTTTTTCATGAGAAATGTGACAGTGATGCGTGTGTGGTCATCGATGTACGTTTGAAAATAGGATTCTCCATTGACATCAGGGATTTAGAACGGGACACAAGTATCTGAGTATACTAGTTCCCCCGTCTCGATGAAAAAATCTTTCTCTTACCATTGTTCTTTTTCTTGTAAGGTCTTCCCTTCAGCGCAGCGTATGCAGTTTAAAGGAATTTTTAGTTCATTGTTGGTCAGGTATAAAATACCAAGTCCTGACAAGTGGTGGAGGGTTCTTTACGATTGATGGCCAAGTTTTCTGTGCCACTTTTCAGTGCGGTCGGAATCTCATTTTCATCGTCGCTGTCGCTTTCACTTTTATAGTCACCATCATCGTCACTCTCCTCGTCAGTCGATATGATGTGAGTTTTGGTGTCCCTCACCATGTTTACTGCTTACTGCATCGGGGCGGTCCCCGTTCTTTGTCCTATACAGGTTGTCTTTGCCCTTGAATACTGTTTCTATCACTGTGTCATTCTTGGAGATGGTACAGGTGTCGGCTTCAAATTTCAAACTGATTCCCAACTGATTTGTCAGATATCCCACTGATAAAAGAGATAGGCCTACTTTAGGAACCACTTTTACATCTCCAAATTTGTTGTTTACTCCCTTTCCCACAATTTTCAACGTTTCAGACCCTGCCGTCGTTATTGTGCGACTTGAATATGTTGTATTCGAAATAATGAACTTTTCATTATCTGTGTAATGATGAGATGCCCCTGAGTCTATGATTTAGGGCTCATCTCGTCTATCATTATTTAGTACTATATTAGGTTGTTTGTTGTTTGTCTGGAATGCGAATTGACCTCCATCTTGATCTTCTTCATGGACCATGTTCGCAGTTTGAGCTCGTGCTACCCACAGTTTTCCCGCTTTCTTATCTCTGCACTGGTGCGTCATATGCTCCTTGCTTTTGCACCAGTAGCAGATCCCTGTAAATCCTTTTGTATGGTGATTCTTTTCATCCTTGCTCTAAACTAAAGAGAGAGTAGCAGATGGTAACCCTGATTTTCTTTTATGTCATTCCAAAGAAACATTGGGGTCACCAATATCTTCACGTGATATTTCACGTAATTTAGCCATAAGTTCGTGATATGGCACATCAGTCATCGATAAATTGATTATTCTTACCACAGTCTTATATATTGTGAGTAAACTGTGGGTCAGTATGCCCTACTTATGTTTATCATGCACGGCATAATCTACGCCCTCCAGTCGTCTCGTCAATTGTTGCACCCTTCCTTGATAGTATACTAGGCTTTCTGTGGACAGCATCTGATTGTTCATCAATTGTTGATGAATTTCTCGTAGTGAGTTATCATGCTTCGATTGGCATTGTTCAATCAGATCCGTCCACAGCCCTCCTTTGTCCGTTCCTACTTGCAGGGCCTCCAAATTTTGCACTGTTTGGGGTGTTAAGCATCGAACAAGTCAACTTCTTGTCAGAAGTTCCTGCTCCTTTGCATCTTTTTCCGTTTGAAGCCATTCTGCGGGGTCGCCAGTAGTCATTAACGCGTCCAAGTCCCGCTTCGCTTGAGCTGTTAAAGCTTGAGAATCATCATCATAAGGGAAGTGCGTGTGAAGCTTCTTTTCTACCATCTCATGGTAGAAACTTTGCTTCCACATGTTGAAATCTTCCCCTAGAGCGTATCTACGCAGGCCTCTCAGGCATGATTGATTCGTGGCGTTTTCGTTCTTATTCATCTTACAGTAGAGAAAGTTGAGTTAGAATATGGATCAGTAATTTTGGGTTTGATGGTTTGCTTCGGTATTAGTCTCCAGACTTTAGAAAGAAATCAAGGTTGGCTAAATTGAGAGTACCATTTATTATCAAGTAAAGATCATCATAGATTGAAGTCTCCTTAAGTATCAACACAACTACTGTACAAGTGTCGCAATAACACGACGCAATCAACATACTGTAACCAATCAGATTGGCTACATGTGTCATGTTAATCCTGTTTTCAACTAATCTCGAAAAATTTTCCATTTAATGGATTAAAAATGTTGCAGATAACATTCATGATAAAATTTAGCATTTAATGCCATTTTTAAATTCCATTTAAAAATGTAAACTTTATACGAAACGACTCGCGACCAGCCCTGCTTGCGCCTTAAGTTTACCCAAAAATATCTTATACAAAATTTGCATATGTGCTGACCTTCCCCATTCAACCCCAATTTTAAAATCTTCAAGGGATCCCAATCTTCAAAACTTCTCTCTTTGTCTGACAGATGCATTGCTGAAGATGACGTTACCAATACATGTACACAGTTCTCCCGTTTCCCTCCGACGTCCTTCACAATTTATATATTTATCATAACGACGACAATGACGGAAACGACAATATCATCACCCATTGCTGTTCTTGCTTTCTGTCTTCACCTTCCGACGACAGCAACACTTTCCGTTCCTCGCCGCAAAGATTTTTCACATCCACCGTCACGTCCTTCACCGCCATCAACACCAACTCCTCGTCGGCCTCGGAAGCCAAACCATTACTGGGATGAAATTAAAAATCTGCTAACGGAACTACGGCTATTCATGCTTCATAATCATAATCACCCTGTTGGAACAATGCCAACAGTGACGCAGTTACGTCTAGCCAATCGACATGATTTGATAAAAGCAATTCATAACCATGGAGGCTTTTCCAAAGTAGGTTCATTAATAGGCCTGACAACAGTCCGTCGATCAAGATATCTGACAACATCACCGTCGTATCGTTCACAAACATTAGAAGAAATACATTCATCAATCATTAATCTGTGCCAATCAGGACATATCCAAAAAAATAAAATGCCAACATCATCAACTCTTCGCCGATTAGGTGAAATTCAATTATTGAACCGTATAGTATTTTTAGGAGGTTTCTCACAAGTAGCGACATTATTAAAATTACAAGATAGCCAAGCAACATTAGCAATAGATAAAAATCTAAGAAAAGAAAGAAAATATTGGCATTCATGGCATGTAGTAGAAACTGAACTACGTAAATTTGCAAAACAACATTGTAATGGACACATGCCGTTACAAAGACAACTGATATCAATGAAAAGATCAGATTTATTAAATGCAATACGTCATCATGGTGGATTATCACATGTATCACGTAAAGCAGGATTACAGCCATCACCTGCAAACCCTTCAAAAAGACCGCGTGGATATTGGAATGATATTACTGTAGTACATGCTGAATTAACAACTTACACAGCACGTAATGGACATGCTGGATTAATGCCAAGAAGAGAACAATTATTAAAATATGGTAGATCTGATTTAGTATATGCTGTTGAAAAACATGGTGGATTTGCATCAGTTGCAGCTGATATTCATTTAGTATGGCATGGCCCAACGTCATTTTGGAGGGTTTTCCGCAATTTAAAACGTAGATTAATGGATTTTGTACATAAACGAAAATTAGGTGTTAGAATGCCAAATGTTGAGTATTTATTTAAATGTCGTCGTATGGATTTAGTATATGGTATTATGATACATGGTGGTGTTATGAAAGTGGCTAATAGAATTGGTTTAAAAGTTGTATATGATCATCATAGTAAAGGTGAATCATGGTGGATACGTGATGGTAGTACAAATAATATTATAAAAGAACTGAAAGGTATTTTAGAAATACAACCTTTAGAACGTAAACGGTATATGCCATCTAGTGTTTTATTGGTTCAGTTAGGTAGGTGTGAATTAGCTACAGCTATTAGAGATCATGGTGGTTGGCTTTATTATGCACAGAAATTAGGTCTTAGATTTGCATTTGATGTACGACAGCAAGGATTTTGGCAACGTGAATCTAATGTTATTCATGAATTACTAAATTATGTTAATGAACGGTACGGGAATTGGGAACATCCCGGATTAATTATCGAAAGTGATAATAAAATAACAAGTCAGCATGTACCATCATCGGAAATCTTAAAAAGAGACGGTAGATCAGATATAGCATTTGCAATTGAAACGTTTCATGGGGGTATTTTAAAATTTGCTGAGAAACATGGATTGGAAGTTGCTAAAGATGTTATGAAATATAAACCAGCTGAGCATTTAAATGAATGGTCTAAATATGAAGCTGCACTACAAGGATGGATTGAAATTCATGGAAGTGTAGGTACAATGCCCACCAAACAACAATTAATCACTACAGGTCGTCATGATTTAAGATATGCTACTCTGAAACATGGTGGGTTTGATATTGTATGTAAACGTTTACAGGTATGTTGTTTAATTAATAACAGTAATAATGTTTATACGTACCAATGGCTCGGACTGCATGCTGCTAAATTTGGAATGTTATTAACATTAGAACAGAAAGAAGATGAACATAAAATGGGAAAATATGAAAGTAAATTAAAAAGAAGTTTACAACGTACTTTGGAAGGTAATGGTATCGGTCGGATCAGATATCTCTCAACTTCTTCTTCTTCTTCTTCTTCTTCTTCTTCTTCTTCTTCTTCTTCTTCTTCTTCTTCTTCTTGTCTTGATGATGATGGTCGAGTTGTAAAGAGGAAACGACATGGAAAACGTATCGGTGATAGTCTTTATCGTCATGTTGTTGATAGCAATGTTGATCTCAATGCCAGAAGCAAAAAGATGTTGCGACAAAAAAAAAATATTTTGATGTCCAAGGATGAATTGGATATGTTGAGACGTCGTTATCGTCATCTACCACCGGATGACCTAATTTCAATCTGATGTGGTGATCTGGTGGCGGCCTGCTGATTGGTCGTATCTTCTGTTTATTTTCTGAATGACATTAACATTGTTACAGCAAAAGTAGTCATTACAGTAGTAAAATTTGAAATTGAAAAATGAACTCAAAGGATTGGAATTAAATTCCAATAACGTCAAATTTTGACGTCCGCCCGAACGTGGCTTTCCTCTTTCAACTTTACACATTCTTAAACAAAGGATGTTTACAATGTCACAAATCATTGCAATTCGAAGCATGTCTCCTTCTGTTATTCTTGATTCCATCCCAAACCATTTACATCTGCAGATACAACACCGTTCCTCAATGTTCTCTCTCAACATTGTTTGATTGTGAGTCACAATCAACGATTACTCAGCATTCATCGGCATTCATCAGCATTCATTACTGTTGACAAGAATCATCATCAATTTGAAATAGATACATAAGAAAAGAAGAAGAGGAATAAGAAGGGACGAAACCGCTTTATGGTCGTGTCGTCATCTTGAACAATACAAGCAAAACAACATGTCATCATTATTTTCTTGTTCAAGACGTCAGTTGACTTTGATTACGTTGTTTATTTCATTATCATTGTTATGTCATTCACATCCATTGCCATGCCATTCGTCTACATCTTCAGAGTCATCTGCTACAAGAACAGAACAAAATCATCATTATTACCATCCACTTATTACTAATTATCGTCCTGGTACTTCTTCAACTTCAACTTATACTTCTACATCACCTGTTCCGGACGTTTCATCACGTGCAACTGAAAACGAAGTACAAAATGATACAACTGCAAAATCAAAATCTCAAACAAAGGAAGATGTAAATGACACAGCTAGCATAGAATCAAATGCTATTAATGTTGCAGATGTATATGCTCAGACCCAACAAAACCAACTTTCAAGCGTTTCATCAGACGTAAGTTATGATATCTTTTTTATAAACGTTCACTCATTTGGTCGGTCTTCTCATTTTTTTATGTTGATCTAACTAAATAAAAATAAATATGTGTATATTGTCACTGTGCATAAATAGCGACAACAACAAAAAAATAATGATGATGTGCCGAGAATGTCAATTTTATCAGTTATTCATCCAGCTTTACATGCAGCATTCATAAATTCAAATTCAAATTCAAATGATAAACTTTCAACAGCTACATCACTGGACCCTTTGACAAAAGTTGAATATCATTCTTCTCCATTAAGAGGAACTGAAGCTCGTGATCGTTCAGCTATCAGTTTGCCACCGAGAGGTCCAAATCCATTATCTTCATCACCTTCTTCGGCGCATGGTATTGGTACCGGTAACGTGAATTTTAATTCGATTGTACAAGAAAGAGCACGATCGTCTGCAAATGGTATTTTAGAAAGAGAGCGAGAACAAGAACAAGAACATCAGGCACAGAGACAGGGACGGGGACGGGGTGAACAAGAATTGAGAACCGAAGAACAAAGCAAACTTGAAGGTGATGCTGAAAGAGGAATGGAAATGGAAAGGGAAAAGAAAAGGGAAAGGGAAAGGGAAAGGGAGGAAATTGTCAATGCTGTTGTTTCTTATATCACACCTCGACCTATTCGTGATTCATTTCGTGATTCACTGCCATTATCTTCCTCATCGTCTTCTTCGTCCTCATCATATTCTTCAGTTCCATCTACAATACAAGAAACACCAGTAACTATACAAGAAACAGAACATCATCAACAACAAGAAACAAGAAACTTTGCAAACCCCAGCAAAAATGGAAAAGACGAAACAAATAAGGATGTCATATTGAAAGCAACACGGAAAGCATTAGAATCAACATGGACTAAACTAGCATCATTATTTAAACAAACGGTAAATCCCATATTCTTAACACCAGCACCAACAGCACCATCATCAACAATACAAGATCATGAAAAAGTACCTCTTGGATATGTGTATACACAGCAAGATATAAATGACCTAGTTAATGATGTAATGCATCAAATTCAAATCCATCGAGATGAATCTGGCGGCGGTAGTAAGCAAAATGAAAATGATACCCCTAAGTTTGTTATGAAAACTAGTGTACTTGTTTCACCTGAAGCTATAGCAGATGCTATTACTTCATCAACTAAAAGCTTATTACTGGCAAAGGGTGCTCCTATTTCATGGCCTGTTGCATCCAGATTATTAGTTGATGTAAATACTAGACTTGCTGATTTATTTCATCGGCATGATGATAATAGTGAAGAAAATAAGATAGAAAATCGAAAGGAAACGGAAAGAATTAAAAGTGCCATTCAGTTCGATGAAGGATATGATGATGGTACTAAGAAACATACTGAAAATGGGAATGGAAACATGAAAGAAATTGCAGATAATGTGAAGCTACGTGAGGGTGATGGTTATAGTGATACAGGCGGCGGTGGTGGTGGTGATGGAGCAAGTGCTGCTGGCAACGAAGAAAAAATTGGAAGAAACGGAATGTCTAAAGGAGAAATTATCAAAGCTGTAGTTGATAAAATTCAGTCGCGGATTCGAACGGGAGAATTTCATCGGCAACAATCTACGTCGGATACTACTAGTTCTAATACTAATCAAGTTGCAAACATCGATCAACCCACCAATGCGAACGTTGATACCGGGCAAGTCGCGAGTATTTAACATATAGAATAAAATATAAAAAAAACTTTTTCTGGTTTTTCGATGGATGGATGGATTGTTCACTCTATTTCATTTCTGCTTTTCTTTCTTTCTGTCTTCTTTCTGTCTTCTTTCTGTGTTAATCTTTCATCCTTCTTGTCTGACAGACTTTTTACCGTTAGTTTGATGCTGCCCCCGGAGAAGGGTCATGTTTCATGGTCTCTTCATTTTATAGTAACGTGAGATCAAAGGGATCAAGGGTTCGATGATCCAGGATCATGCAACTGATTTGGCGCAGTGTAAGCTGTCAACACTCATAACCCCAATAATCCAGATTTTAATGGACAACTTATTGTCCGACAGTAAAGTTTTTTTAGGGGTGTTTAGTGGATTTTTAATATTAAAATGTTTAATTATTTTTAACGTCACCGTACTGCTGTTTCACTCTACAAACCTTTCACCGTACTATGTACGAATCCTCCCATAAATATAAATAAAAATTTTATTTAGCATTTAATGCTCATAGTTGTTGAGAATCAACACGTGTCGATTTCAATTTTGTTATTGTTGCTTTCCAACTGATGATTGCCCTTTGACCTATTTAACTGCTTTGACCGATGCTCGTCACTCGAACCAGGATGATGTCGATATTGGCAGGCAACGAAACATGGAATGCACAGCTGAACATACAGAGCTGTTGCTAATTCAACGCCCCTTGCTCGACTCATTACTTGAAAAAATCGTCTCGGACGATTATAACAAAGCGGAATCAGCATGTTATCAGTACTGTGTAACAGTAGACGAATATTTAGAATTGAGTGCACTTCTCGATCCCATATTACCAACACATACTACAAAATTATGCGACATTCTTCAAACACGTCTCACATCTCTAATATCTCATCATGAATCCTCATCTACTTTAGAAACAACGTCAATTTTGCCAACAACGTCTGGATCCTTGAACGATATACTCGTTATACCATCACGCGCTTTATACACTTTGTGTAAAGTACGAGGAATCAAACCATCATCAACACACTTCCCACATCAAGTAGCGCACTTACGTTTCCTGCTACCAATACTTCCATTCACTATACGTAACCTTTCATCAGATTCTACGTTTCCATCACCTTGGCAATTAAGACTCGTACTCTTCATATGGTCTTCAGTTGCGATAAGAGCACCGTTTCCATTAACTTCAATAGTACCTGACATCGTCATCTCGAATGCAGTAGATGCGGCAAGGGATGCATTGCGTGAAACTAGCCGTGTCGCGGATGTCGCAGCTATTTTTCTGGCAAGGTTGTTGGCAAGGCGTGACGCTGGTGCGTTTAGACAATCAATCATAAAAAAATCTGTAGAAGAAGCTGTAGAGGCTAGTGAAGAGCAGGTTAGAGTTTCTTCATTTGCTTTATTAGCTGCAGTTTTCAAATATGCACATCGTGACGATATTTCCAAATTCATTCCGACCGTGCTTCCTATCTTTACTGGGAAGAATGGTGTGGTTGAGGTGCCTACTTCGGGTATGGAAGCGCACCGATTAGCGAAACTTGCGCATAGAGTCGCACTTGCTTTTTTACCACCGCGTCCTGCTTCATGGAGATATTCGCGGGCTACCACGCGCATGCTTTCCAAATCAAAAAAATCAAAATCTGTTGCTGGGCATGTCGGCATTGTTGGTGATGAGAACATTGGTGATGAAAACAACAATGATACCAATGAATTATCAGAAGAGAATGCAGGTCGACTGGAAACAGTTATTGATTTATTGTTTGAATGTCTCAGACATCGTGATACTGTCGTACGTTATTCTGCTGCTAAAGGAATCGCAAGGATAGCGGCACGCTTACCACATAAATTAGCAAGTGATGTAACAGATGGACTATTAGAACTCGTGAGTAATCAAGATGAATCTAACACCGAAGCCTCAGCACATGGCGGCTGTTTAGCCATTGCAGAACTTGCACGCCGTGGCTTACTTTTACCTTCATCATCAAAAGAATGTCAATTAGCAAGAGCATTAAACGCTATTCGAGAAGCAGCAAGATTTGAGATACGTAAAACAGCAGCATCAGTAGGTGCACATGTTCGAGATGCTGCATGTTATGCAATATGGGCAGTTGCAAGAGCTTACGACAGTAAGGATGTAGCACCTTTTGGAAATGTAATTGCAAATGCTATGGTGCCTGTCGTACTGTTTGACAGGGAGGTAAATTGTAGACGTGCTGCTTCTGCAGCTTTGCAAGAATGTGTGGGGAGAATGGAGGACATCGTTTTTCCTGAGGGGATTCAACTTGTTACTGTCGCTGATTATTTCTCAATCGGGGATCGGGCAGTCGCTTACTTGGACGTTTGTCAGAAGGTTGCAAGACTCGGAGGAGGTTTTTATGTTGATTGTATTGTTCATGAATTATGGATTAGTAAATTGAGGCATTGGGACTCGGGCATTAGAAGGTTAGCGGCTAGAGCTATTGCTGGTTTGGTTCAGTACGACAAGAAAAAGGTTATTATTGTTGAGATCTTACCAAAGATGGTGCCAATGGCTACTAAAAGGTATTTTTGTTCATTTTTTGAGATATTTTGGCGTCTGTTTGCACTTTTGTTTTTCTGTGTCTGACGTGCGTCTTGTGTTGTTGTTGTTGTTGTTGTTGTTACAGAGGTGATGCTTTATGCCGGCATGGCGCTGTTCTTGGATTGTCTGAATTAATTGCTACGATTGGTGACAACGACTTGAAGGAAGTAGGAAGTGAAATTCGAATGATTCCGGTACGTCTTGCAACATCCGTCTAACTCCAAAAGTATACATCATTGTTATTTCTCTATCTCTCAAAATGAGCTCACCCATCTCACCATCAAATCTACATATTCTTCTTTCTGCGCAGATTCTACTAGACGAAAAAGGCTATTTCAACGGTAGGACTGGAAACGACATGCTGCTTGCAAGCTGTCTCTTGATAAAAAGCTTAGCCAAAAATTTTCCGGAATTATATACGAGTGACGGAGCTGGACGTGGCGATGCCGAAAAGTCAACACATTTATTGGAACGTTTACTAAGCAGTGGTAAAGAGAAAATGTATGAGGAGGCTACATCAGCGTATGCAGCAATGTTCGATCATGTAATCTCATTAGACAGTGACTGGCATGTAAGTGTGACCCGACGTGTACTCGATGGCTTTCGTAATGGTACTTCATCTTGTGAGTTACAACGTGGATGTTCACTTGCGATTGGGTCTTGCGGATTTTCTAGTATGTCACAGGATGTCATTGACTGCTTATGTGATGTTGTTGTCACTAGTCCGGATGTTGAAGTCAGGCGGAATGCTGGTATTTCATTGGCGAATGTGCCATTCAATGTTGTTAAAAGGAAATGTGCTGCTGTTTTGATTTCTCTTTGTAGCGGAATGAAGGATTATACCACGGACGAGAGAGGGGATGTCGGGTCTTGGGTTAGAGAAGCTTGCATGTCTTCCTTCTGTACTACTGTTGAGCGACTGTTTGTTGACGGTGTGGATGTTGAACAGAAAGAAGAGCAGGCTAGGGCTATTGA
>JAULBU010061447.1:0-11511 GCA_032358235.1 Odonthalia washingtoniensis | reverse complement strand
TATCGATATTGCTACCAAACTACTCGAACACACGGATTTCACGATATTTCGCAACAATCCATACTCTTCACATGTAGCGATCTTGCCGCGTCCACAATTGCGTCAAAACTTGCTTCAGGAAGACACCTGCAAATATATCTCCCACCTCTTCCATATCACATACACTCAGCGCCATCAGTACAATGGCTTTTAAAGACGTCACACGAATTTCATTACCACCCACGCATCACACAAAATACACAGCAGGACCAATTCGTCTCCCAACAACTGTCGTACCTCGACTATGCGTCGGCTCTGTCATGAATAAAGAAAAGAAAAATACATCAAAACGTCTTTCCACCGTCCGTTTGGCGTCAATTCCCCGACCTCCTGAGTACACGGACCGGCGAATAGTTCATGCAGCTCATTTGAACCGTACTGTTCCATCCTGCTCCAGCGTGTTGCACATATCCATGTCCAATAAAAATTGATTGCGGCGGAATTGCAATTAGTTCCATTTCCAAACAAATAGCAATACGTTCTTTTTCATTTTCGCTGAGAGGGACATTTATGTGGGATCCTGTCCTTATCCATAGAAGTACCGGTTCTGTATCTGTTACAATCTTGAGATATTCAGGGGATCCCGTCTCTCTCACGTCAAAGTCATTATGGTCATGTTTCGGTGAGCATCCCTGCCCCGTAAGGAGGAAACTTCCTCCCCCATTAGTAATTTCAGTCCGCCAAGTACATTGCTTGTCTACATCCGACAAAGAAAACATCCAACCAATCCATAATTCTAGTGCTGCGCGCCTTTCGGCCAACCAAGCGTTGTCTCGATGAGGTTCAAATGTATTCTCCAATAATTTTCTTGTACCAGAGTAACGCCCAATCCCTTTGTTCCTATCTTCTTCATCATTTCCAGACTCTTTGATGTTTATTATCAGACTCCAATTATCCCTATTCGATTCAATGATCCACGCTTGTTCTCCTGGAAACCATGTTTTAATCTAATTGAATAATTTTGCAATTGTTTGTGTCGGAAATGAACTTTCTTCGTTAAATGCAGTCACACAGGTCTTCCTCAACGCTGCTTCAAAATTGAATGGATCAGACATACCTTCCATAATACAATACCCATCACTCTACAGCTGTTGTTTTCCTGTCAAAAAACGCTATGTCGTAACCCGAGTTGTTATCGTTCATCGCCTGTATCCATAGATCTCCGTCTGGACAATTGGGAGTAAATTCCATGAATTTTAATTGCTTGTATACAGCGCACCTCCATGCCAAATTTCTTAGTTCTAACATATTATTATAACTGAAAAAGGTATGAGCACGATGATGATGTGGTATTAACGCCGATCTCGACAATGTCTTTGCATCGTCAATGACTCTCTATGCACTGCTCGTAGAAGAACTTGGACCCCTCAACGAAGGTACAGATGTCCTTTTTGCTTTAATTGTTTTCTCCGCTTTTTCAATAGTATCCCATTCGCGTGGAAGGTGGGGTCTTCGATACAGAAACATGTTCTCTATTGTCACGACATCTCTACAACGTGAAAACATAATCCGATTCCGGGGGTTACATCCAGTTGGGTGTATAGACGGATCCGGGCGTTGTCATATGGTCCGATATCCACCGGCTGTTTTCGAACCGGCTTGGACTCAGGTCAAGTGTTCACCCTCTTTGTTGATACATATTTTCCACTGTCTTCCATTTCTTTCTTGAAATTTCTCGGTGAGAAAAGTTCCTCCAGCATAGTCATCTTTCCGATCTTCTTTGTTTGCGGTTCTGTTGAAGTCTTCTTCAATGCGGATTTCGCAGGCGGTTCGGTGTCATCATCACTGTCGACAACAATGTGTTAGCGTTGCTTCCGCTTCCTGCTTCTTGTTGTGATTGCACGTCCTCCATGCACCCTCATTCTAGAAACATTTTTCTTAGCATTTCTTTCCTTACCTTTTGCGTTGTCCTCTTCTTTTCTGAAAAATAAACCGATTATTTTCTTCAAAAGTCTGTCATGTCGTGAGAACGTACGAGTCACCAATTTTGCGGACTTGTTCTCTTGGGAATACTCGAATAGCTTGAGGTGATTGAAAAATATGCTGTCGACATATTGCATTTTTGATTTTTTTCCGGAATTACAACTTCCATCAGTTCCTTCATTGTTTTTGGAATTTCTTCTTCTTCCAGGTCACGTCCCCCAACATTTATTTCTTCAGGAAACGTATGCAATCCTTGCAGAAACTTATTACCAATGCGGTCGAACATATTTGCTTCAAACATACCCTTAGTGGGGTTTCCAAAGTAAGCTTAGACGCCATGCAAAAGCAGCAGTACATCCTCCTCTGTTCTCTGTGTGATAATATGACTGTCCAAGTTTGTAACACCACTCTTTCCAGATTCTTGGCCGGCAGCAAACAGTTCGATTGCCTTAATTCGGATCAATACAGTCTTGAACCTGCACAACATTTTTGCAACACGTGCATAACGTTCATACGTTGATGTTCTCTTCATTTCCAGGAAATTTGTCTTTTCCATGTCCTGCGCAATATCCTTCACCCGCGCATCTTCAAAGGAGTTATTGTACTCGTCACTGAACTGATCAGCATATCGAAGCACGCTGCTGATCAGGTTGATGATGACGAGTCCTCCTTTGTTTTAGAGGAAGATATATTTCTCGTTCGACTTAGAATGATAACCTCCCAAGATGTCGTGACATGGAAATCTTTCCTTACCAATAGAGCCACTCGGATATGACTCTTCGTCCAGTTCACTTCTACATCCATCCTACTGATTAGTATTTGGAGTGCTGCCGAAGGATGGCGACCATCACCTAAAAATAGAGATTTACCGTTCTTTAATTCAGGCCACCCCTCGACTATCTAGCATAATTCCGATGTATTTGTATATCGACGACGACTGATATCTTCTTTCTCAAATGTGACCGAAATCATCCTAAATCCTCCCTGGTTTTGCTCATCTTGAAACTTTCTCACTAACTCATCAAGATGGCCATTATTCACGTCCCGTAGTGGATTCTTCACAGTTCTCACCTGTTTCTCTCTCATCTAAATTTCAATTGTGTGGTAATTGTGTACATGAAAGTCCTTCAGCGTCAAAGGACTGTCCCCTTCGTGATACTTGGCACGTTTTCTTTTAATCTCAATGACTTTCATGGCTTGACTGTCCCATGCGTAGAGTTCGATGTTTCCAACCGTGTCACCCAGAACCTTTGGATTTTACTGCCCCGGATTGTGCAAAACATAAGGATATGCGTTTTTCGTAGAATTATTGACTATTTTCACATCCTGCACAATAATCCTATCCAAGTTTTCATCATGACAACCTCTTTTCCATTGTCCAACAACGGATTCCCCAGAACCATCCGGAATCCCTCCGACGACTGCAGTACCAACAAGAACTGGTTGCACATCCAATTCTCCTCCACCACATTTTTTGTGCGTGTGGTAATGTTCACGATTTGGACAGTACAGATGAACGGTGACAAACGGAAGAATACCCCTCACAGACCGCTCGTCTCCAAACTCAGCTCCAAGAACTGTTCGATGAAATGATTTTTCTCTGTTGACACTCAGACTACTATTCATAATCTTGCTTGGTGCTATAGATGGACGGGTTGTACTTGATGCCATTTTTAATGAATTTCGTTCTGTGGCGCTGTTTTTGATGGATGTTAGCAAAAATTGAACTTGTTTGATTAATATGAGGAATATGGCACACTTTGTGAAAAGTTGAGAGCGGATTAGTTGACTGTTGAGTAACTTTGAAAGTTCACTGTGACTACCGTACAATATATACTATACTTACTATATCATATAAACAAAATGATGTAATTATCATAATCATATGATATACCTCGTTTTGATTTTCCTGTTGTTGTGATAACGTATAATTGTATGCTGGTTATGACTACGGTATAGTCGCATGGTTGTTGTTATAACGTCGTACTATGTCGTTATAGTAACGAGCACACTTCATCCCATCTGCTGCGTGGGATGGAGTGTATGGTTCCGGCGCATCAAAAATTCCACGTGTAAGCTATACCAAGAAATATACAATATTCTTTCGCGAAGGTCTCTGTTACACGAATTTCCAAAATTTTCCAACTGCATATGGAGTTGGGATTTTTGCAAAAATTAGATATATAATTTTTTGCACAATATCCAAGTCCATATGGAGTTGGGATTTCTGCAAAAAATTAATTAATTAATTTTTTGCACAGTTTCCAACTCCATATGGACTTGGGAAATTTTCAAATATTCTTCTTTTTTTTTTGATTACAAATAATTTATCATTATTTTCTCACATCTCTCCATGCGGTTGTACTTGAACGCCTACTCAAGGACGACGACCGATCATCCATCGTATGTTCCACTTCCGTCATCCGCTTTTCACATAACTGAGGTAATGTGATATGACCTTTTTTTGTGTGTTTAGTTCAAACATTTAAAGAATCACCAAACAAGGAACTTACGAAATATATCCTTCTTCGTTCAACTTCACTTCACACAAACTGATTGATAAAATTTTCAACTTCATCCATTCAATTTTCAATTTTGGGCCCCGAATCAGTGTTCAAAAAGTTGTCGTCAAGAAAAATGTCCTCTGCCACATCTGACTTATCATCATCACCGGAAACCGAATTCACCCGATTCCTTCTCTTCGCTTTCCTAGAGAGTTTCGAATCACATCTATTCAAGTTTAAGTTCAACTACAAGAATTTAGTCCTTCAAGGATATCTTAAGTGCGTTCTGTCAACTGATGACGCAACTTGCAGGCATATCAGAAAATAATTTGAAGATAAAGCGAAAAATAGAAAGAAGACATTGACTTTTTCGGTATTCAAGGTGGCTTGACCTGATGGTGATAAGGTTCTTGCAGAAATGGGGACGCAGAAGATCAGGAAAATTGCTCGTGCAGCCCTTTCTATCCACACATTCGCATGCCGAGATGGCCGAATACTCGAAATTTTCAAGAACATATTCGACTGAATGAAGACATCAACATGTCGATAGAATCCTGTAGGCTTCTTGGTCGGTCCAACATTCTTTTACATGATCATCCAATCAACATCCAAACGTCCAAGAAAGAAACCATTCAACTGTCAACGCCATCAACTCTTGAGGGTATGCTGTTCTTCCATAGCGTTGCTCTTCTATCGAATCTTCTCGCGGACTACAAAACAAGTAAATTGGTGGCCATCAAACACTTCACCGTTACTAGGATTGGGTTCTCCTGTCAAAAACATTTTAAAGATTGGGATCTACTTTCAAAAGCATTGAACATATCACTGGTTAGTAAAATGTTTTCTCCGTGTATATACTACGACTATCCAACATCAAGATTCATACCAATTTCGTCCAGGCTTAATGGTTTCTATTTTTTAACTCAAAACGATTCCTTCACAGAAGATTATGGCCACGTCATTGAACAAGATTTTGTATGCCCTATAGCTTGGAACCGCAGAAAACAAGAGGATCAGGCCTACCGATACATTACAACAGATTTCTTTGCAAAACTGCGAGAAATCCTCTTCAACTTTTCGATATACGAATCGGAATTCCATATGGAAACAGCCCTGTTCATGCAACTATTCATCTGCGAAGATGACAGTTCAGAACGCCTGCAATACTTTGCAAACATCCCAGAATCCGTCTGAACAGCATTAAACATCGACGTTCCAGAAGTTGACACATCTGCGGTTATCAAAATTCCTGACAATGAAACTTTGACGTTACATTCTAATCCAACCTTCAACCCCTTCAACTATTCGAACGTCTGCAACACTGGAGACAAAATGAACAGAAATTACAGCAAAGCGAGGACGACCTTCCAGATTCAAAGATTTGGGACGGATACCAAAAAAATTAAATCTAAATGGTAATGTTACGAAATCTGAGGTGCCTTCACCACCATAGTCAGATCATTCCGAGAACGAACCGAACGTAAAAGATGAAGATGAGTTTGAACCAGCAACTCCCAACAACCTATCACAATTTGGTCAACATTCTTTCGACGAGTTGAAAAAATCAATGGAGAAATCATTTTCTTGCCACGACTGCGCGTTACAGGATCTTGGGGAAGTTCATCAGGACCTGTACGGTGAGTAAATTAAACAGAATTCCTACCTAATTATCACAGACCCTCCGTACAACACGAGGTTCGATCAAGAACGTGAAAACTCAGATCATGATCAATGCAATTATTAATAGATGGCATATTTCGTGACCTTCTGTCAAATGATTATGTCCAACGGGAGTCATGCCCACATTTTTGCTTCTAATTGCAGTTTTCAAGTTGGGCTTACCTCTTCCAGTCACCAGAATTTGTAAATTTATCAAGGTAAACGAAGCGGATGACACTGATGTTGACGATGAATGAAATGAACGAGAAGGACCAGTGTTCTCAGTCGAATAAATTCCACTCCATTACACAAAGCAAAAGAGTACTATAATTCGGATCCCGGGTTACAAAGATTGTCTCATCTCTCTGTACTTGAACGCGCAATGCATCTCTGGAAAAACGGTATGGTCTTAAAATATTCCTTGGAAAACATTAACTACATACGTCCAGAGACAATCCACATTGTTCACCCGGGGACTGGGAACGAAATAATAAACATTCCCAAAGTCCCTAACAGCGAAAAAAAATTTATCTACGGTCACACACCAAAAACATGAGTCCACCGGAAATGCTCCGACCGAAGCAAGAATCAAGACAATGGATGATGGATATCATCAAGAGGTTTACGAAACCAGGCGATTCGGTTGTGTATCATTTCGCGGGTACATTTTCTGTGATAATGGCATGTATGCTTCTGCGTAAGCACAGAAAATTTGTTGTCTGTGATAAGGATGATAATTAGTTAGATCATTCCACGACTCCATTGGTTGCACTCTTGGATCGTCAATTACTGAACCCCAATTCAAATATTGACTGCACGGATCATGACAGGCTTCATGCCACAGTATTACGAAGAGAATTGGATGGAATTGATGTCAAAAGAAGAATGGACGTATGGGATATCCCTGCTGGAGTTCCCATGGCTCAGACTTTCCCGAAATATCTGCTCGACTTAATTTCACAGTTCGTCGGGTATTCAAAACTATACAAAAACAGTACTGCAATACCGTGGAATAAGTGGAAAATATCATGGAAGCCCGCTCTTGACGGAATACCAAAACAGGCGTTGCGTGCAATGGAAGCCGGTGATTTGGGACTGACAGTTCAACCATCAAATATCAAACACGAAAAGGGCGGTTCAGGGTTTTTCACAGAAAGAACGTTCACTGAAGGAGCCATTGTCGGCTACTACTATGGGAAATTCTTTTACGGCAATTTATTTGGCAGCAGTTCTATTTCTAAATCATATGCTGAGGGTTGTCTTTCTGTAAACAAAATCCAGTTCCTCAAGTACGCTGCAAATTGTACACATCTATTTACCGCCGCCGATGGTACAATGAAAAGATGTTAGATCTTTGCTGCTCCTTGGTATGTGAAAAGGTACATTAACGATTGCAACTATCTCCCCGGAGCTAAATCATCCCGTACGAAAAGAGCCAATAATCCAAGGTTACATAATTGCGTGTTCGTGCAAAATAAGAAGTTGAGAACTGATGAAGCAGTAACCAGTAACTTCGTACCAGACTTTAGAGGTTAGGACTTTATTTCCTTTTGCAATGGGCGACGAACTTTTCCTTAATTATGGTGACGACCATGTTCATCATGTTGAGGCTGATTAGTTATTTTATTTCCTTTCCAGATTTGAAGTTTTATATTTATCATACATATCAAATTATAGACTTTTGGTACACCTATGCCCTTCCATTCACACCTAACTCATTTCCAAAAGGTCTTAAACTGGTTCATTTTCTGCACAATGCAAAAATAAATGAACTTGTATAAAAAGGGAACTTTTAGGCTGTCTCATTATGCAATCATATTTCCCCCAAACAACAAACATGTTGCCTTCGTCACAGGATTACATACATTCCTTTGTCAGTTACTGTGCTTCATCCTTTTCTCCAAACACAATACCCATTAACAAAAGTTTACAGCATGCGGAGGGGCTATAATCATAACAAACCATACAAACCAAACACCATTCTTCCAATAATAGAGTTATTTAAAGAACAAAGTCTACTTCGTATCGTTTTTTATGACCATCGCTGCTTAATTAATAAACAAATCAGGACTGGTATTACAGACATAGTACTACTACGCCCGTATAGTCGAGTATAGCAGATGTAATACATATGCTACTTTCCACCGGACGAGCGTAGTACTATTACGCATCCACTACACCCCTATGTGGTCCTCCTTTTCTACATAACTTATACAGCAACCAAAAAACCTAACAGTGTTGCTGTATAAGGTCAGGAATTCATCTTAAAACTGAACCAAGTAATTATTGATGAATAACGAAGTACATACGAAATCTTCACTGAAGGTTTAGTCCATACCGTTCCTCATCAACAAATACCTGGCTCAGTTTTATTTTCTAAACAAAAAACGCGGTTACCAAAGGAAGGACAGGATGGGAAACACACGATCTGCGACGATTCCCACCATAACCCGAACTGTCCTTACGGAAAACATTGTAAGCACCTCTAAAGTAGATGGAGTTGATGAAAGAAGAGAGGGATAAGGCGAAAATGGTTTACTAAACCATTGCTGACTGATTTTTTGATCAAATGGGACTAAAACTTTGACTTTAATTAAATTGGTATAAATTCTTTCCATTGTCCCCCCCTTACAACCCCTGAGGGGGGAACAATGGAAATATTTGACCAAAAAAGATGGATGGCACCCTTTCACCTGTTGAATGTCGGCATTCAATTTCTGTACGACTTGCATTGCTGTTGTCATTTTGGCTTCGAATCCATATTTACGCCATTGCTGGTGGCGATAAACGCACTGCTGTCAGTAAATTCTCATTAAAATAAAATAGAAAACATTCCCAGCAATACTAGAAACGGCTGCTCTTAAAAATCTTTCTATTTAATCCCCGAAATTGTACGTAACTACAGACAGTGAATGTTCGGTCTTCAAAAAATTTCAATTTTTTTAATCAAATGAATGCCTGAAGAAAATTCTACGACAGTTGAATGCGCAAACTACGATTTACTGAATGCGCACGTTCATATTGCCCAAAAAATGAATTGTTCGATGGGACACCCGTACACATTCACCTCTTGGAAGTAGGCATTCATTCCCGAAAACACTGACTCATGGTAAGTATGGAGTTTAATGAGGTTATGTGTATAGATCATTTTCACTTAGATAAGCATAGGATATTTGATTTGATGGATTCAGTATCAAGATACTGTGCAGGTGATGTTGTTTTGGATGTATCAATGGTTGTAGCCATTCCCATAATTGAAACACAATGGATCTCACCATTTTGGACAGCAGCAGCAATCATGTTTGATCCGGCATTTAATAACGAAGAAATCAAGAGTTCCTTTGAAATTAACAGTATTATTGCTCGTCCCATGCCTTCACAAAGACGCAACAAAAATAGTACCGAGTCAAAACATCGAGTGATCCACGATATATCTACGATTGAAGTCAATGGTATTGGACTGTCAGGAACAAAATCAGAAATTTATTATACAACAAGCGATTAGAATATCAAGCGATCTCTACGGCTCTGATGTCTGCTCAGCTCATGA
The DNA here is from genome assembly GCA_032358235.1 of Odonthalia washingtoniensis. Lineage (NCBI taxonomy): Eukaryota > Rhodophyta > Florideophyceae > Ceramiales > Rhodomelaceae > Odonthalia > Odonthalia washingtoniensis. The sequence goes on along the minus strand of JAULBU010061447.1, from coordinate 1,836 downwards.
AATGGCTAAAGGTTACACTAGATCAATATGTTCTGGTGCATTCCCAAAACAATCCCCGGTAAAATAATAGAATGCCACCAAGAGTTAATAGCGAAACGGAAATTGACTTTAATATGAAGGTCCAATTCTATAAAGGAGCAATCTATAAATATTGGAGACCTCGTTGAAATATATATTAAACAGCAGCGTGAGAAAATCTTTTCGTAGTCTTGTCCAAAAGTGGTTCTGTCCTTCGATAAAATGTCGGGTATAGTGACTTCGTCAGTGTCTTCGGAACAGAATGTTGCCTTCCATTCACCGCAGTTTCGGAATGGATGCAAACATTCACTATTCCATTAGAATTTGTATGTATTTAATAGGGCAACTAGGACGTGAAACTGCGGTGTAGGGAAGAAAAGGCAGTTCAGCTAGAAAATAAACTACTGAATTCTCAGTATCGATAATGTAGCATGGGCCGAAATCTGTTGATTGTGTATGATGCTGTGGTTTACGTGGTTTATATACTGCAGTACGTGAAATCTACTGTATGTTTTCTACCCTTCACGGTTCCTTTCCTTGCAGTACAGTGTACTTTACTTAAAAAATATCTTCAAAAAATGAACAAACGTGCAGTACACCATCATATAAATCATACGTAACATGAAAAATTGTGCAGTACACCATTACACAGTTTTTGCAAAATATGTAGTAACCTGTATGTGTACTACACAATGGGCCTACATTTTATGTAGAACATTGAATGATTTGTCAATCACGGTGCTCCGGATATAGTACTTACATAAATGATTTCAGTGAATTGTACATTCATACACTGTATTTTTATGAATGTGAACTGAAACTTTATCTGTAAGAAATGCAAAACGTTCTATGCAAACTTGCCCAATATATGCAAATTATGTAGAGACGGATAGTTTAACTGCATAGGAATCGGCGCAAATCGAAGATTTTGTGGATGTAATCTAGGTTTGAAACTGGGAACAGGTGCAATATGGAAAATTTCTAGTACAGTGTATATGCTATAAAAAGGAGAAATATTTATTAAATTATGCATTGATATGAATACATACAATGATATCATATCATTATAAGCCTATTTCTATATTATCATATGATCATCATGTGCGTTTATACATATTTTTGCATATAACGTAACGGTATCATACCATATCGTTATATGAAAAAAGGAAATAAACGCACAAAGCTATGATAAAATGTGTACAGAATAGTTTAGTAAGGTAAAAAATGAAAGGAAATGTTGTTTCAATCAATCAAAAGGAAAAAGAAAAATGTTCTCTGCGTCATAATTAAAGTAGTGAGGTAAGTGACAAGATAGAAATTGAAAATGTTACATACCGCATATCATAATTCAGAAACAAAGGGGAAAGAAAATGCTCCCTCGTTAGTACTACAAATAGCAAAGTAAGCAACAGGAACAAAATTGAAAATGCTACTTACCAAAGACATATTAAGCACACCAGGTACGGGTACCATAAATGAAATATTCTGTTTTTATCCAATAAAACTTGAGATCGTAACATGATGTCTTGAAGTTATGAATATAAACAATATGATTGTGCGAAATATAAAAGTGGGAAGTGATTAGTAAATTTGGGAAAGCATTCAGTGTTGATAGAGGTTGGAAAAAGAAGAAATGAAATGAATATACCTCGTATCGTTTCAAATCACATAAATCATGAAAAGTCGAAAGAAGATGCGGAGATTGTCGAATAATATTGTCGAAGAGAACAATTTTATCGCTAAACCAGGAGGACGAGGTCAGGAAGCGGGAACGGGTGACAATAAAAAGGGGAGAAATTAACATGCATGAATAATGAA
>JAULBU010061436.1:0-11512 GCA_032358235.1 Odonthalia washingtoniensis | reverse complement strand
TACGCTGGTAGTGTTCTCTTCAAGGTTGGAACAGCTGGCGGTATATCGTAGGCAAAACATGGATGGAGACAGGCCCGTAGGACCAGCTGTATCATTAATGGATTTGACTGATTTGAACCATCTCATCCTGCACCGACTGATGTTACTTCTTCAACTTCAAATAGATTCGGCACAGGGGGTGATGGTACGTTTCTACTGCCTCAAATGAGTTGTGGCTTTCCACCCCGCTGAACTGCAATTCGATACCATGTACTTCAGTGCCAGACTGAAAATGATTAGCCAGGGATAACCTCTCTTTATCCAAACTTATTCGATTTGGATACTCAGTGTATATCGTAGCCCACCAGATGCGGAATTGATCTCATAAGCCTTCCGCCTTCTTGTCGCGTAGAAATATCTCATTTTGATAACCGGTGTGGGTGTCGACCACATACAGCACCGGTTTCTCTTCTAGTCACATGGGGTCGATTAACAACTCCTGATCAAAAGCAATTTAATCAGGAGGAAGAAATGCCGAAACCTTATTGGAGGAGAATGAAATTCGTCGCACAAATCACATGTGAACATAATCTCATCGAACGTATTTTTTATGGACGGTGAGATTGTTGCCTCGTCTCGTTTCAGAGTTTGAAAGAGACGTTCCGTAGTCGGGTGTTAGAATTGTGTGTGAAACTTTTACAACTCCATTCTTGCGAACAACACGAATTTCGCTGAGGGTATAACGTGAGAATGATGATTTACAAACGTGAATCTCCCATTTGAGATATGAGCACCATAGCACGTTTACATCGTAATCAAAAACTAGATGGTGTCTCCTCAATACGTCCAACCCAACAAGTAGCGGAATGTCTATACTATCCACCGACAGCGGTATTTCCAGAAAATTATTACCCGGTAGTGGCATCCGTGCCGTAAATATACCATGAAGCTTGTGTATCGTTTCACTGAATGAAAATGATGCATTTTCCTTTCTTTATAGACAACGTCACCTGCGATCTATAACAGTAGACCCGAAGCTGGCTGATGCCCACAGTTGACCGCAGCACAATAGTTGATACAAAAACCCACGAAAGGGAATTCTACTCCTAGGATCAGTTGCTACGTCTCCTTCTGAGGACTGAAAGGAATTATCAAGTCTAATTTTTTAGATTGTAGTTTTTCTATCGTCTCGACATACGGTGTCTACTTCTGGTCGATGTTATAATTGCGTTGCATGCATAATTTATTGATCAGATGAAGGTAGAGATACGGGTGATATGGAGAAACAGTCATCGAGATTGGACTCGGATACTTTTGTTCCTGTAGAAACCTCAGAATCAGCCTCGAAAGATACTGGTTGAATCAGTTGCGATAAAGTCTGTTGAATTTGCCTTTTTATTTACTCATCGAAACTACTAGTTCTATTATGATTTTCCTCTCCTGTTATATAAATGGCTTTTATCATCCCTTGTGACAAACCTGATTCCAGTAGATCCGCAAGATGAATCTTCGAAACACCATTCTTGAATGCGTATTGTTTGGAAATTTCAGCCGCCTTACCTTTTACCTTACCTTCGCCAATCGACAATGGTAATAGTAATGTCCCGGTTTGTCGCATTTAAAGAAAAAAATGCCACGTTTACTGTTACTGTGTTTATTGTCTTTGTAACTTCCTCCTCTGTTGTATTCCGTTTTATTTCCGTCGCCTCGGAAGCCATTAATTTCATTTGAATCTCCTCCAGAACCGAATCTCTATTGCCTAGCAAAGTTGATAGCAACATTGTTCACTCTAACCTCTGCCGAGCTATAAGAGAAATAAGCATCAAATGATGCCGATCCTGAGCTAAGCTGATCGCCATCGTTCATGGCGTAATTTTTCTTGTGCACCTTTTTAATTGGAGGTATCAATCCTGCCATCAGTCCTATCTATTAGGACTGAATTATAAGACTTGATTTATGCCTCTTGCGGCCTAGTTTGATAATATTATAGAGAGCCTCCATGTTAGACTGTGCGAAAGAGGACAATTAATTAATTCCCACTGCCTTGATAATGTAGTTACACTTTGTCATCTAATCATTATCACACACAGCCGCTACTGGGATGAGGTCCTGTATTCATCTGATTAGGGCTTGCAAGGATTACCCGTCCAACTCACCGTTAGTATTGAAATCATCAAACTTCAACTGCGCCAATATTTCGAACATCCTCTCAACTACCTGACGCGTGGAATACGTCTTCAAACGGGATGCAATTTTCTTCCTATTCATGGTTATCGCGGTAGAGTGCTCGGCAATATGACAATGCTTTCCCCCAAAGGCTGTATTTAAGCATCTCAGTTTTATCATCCACCGTTACTGAAGGATGTTGACATAGAGCAAGAAAATCATTGTTGTGGTTGATCTAGCTCTCCTGGAGAATGCCACAAAAAAGATTCTTGCTGTTTTGGTTGTATATTGGAGGGATTGTCTTCCTTATGTTGAAAGCTTGGTCGTAAGGGATGCTGATTCGGTTACTCCGTTGATTTCGCTGATGACCGTATTCTCGCCCAATCCGACGCATAACTCTGCTGTTGATAAATCTTGGGCCCGGTTCTGGATCGGTAGGAATATTGTCATTACGGTAGTCTGCTTGGGGTTCTTGATTGGCTTTTGACATATTGTAGTTTCTCGCAATGTTGTTAGCTCTATCAGGATGAATATAGTGACCTACGCGTGATAGTTGAGAGAGACTTGGCTCATTTACCTGTTTAGACTTTTCGAATTTTATCTTGTCGTCCTTTTTCGTGGAACTTGATGAAGAACTGCTTGATGAGTATGAAGACTCAGTCAATAACATCATAGCCTTCCTCATCGCCTTTCTATCATTTGATTGCGTTTGTAGAAGAGAGAGATAGAGAGATAGCTCGGTAATCCTGAGATACCATCTTGGCTTTGCTGGGTTTGGCTGATTTTCATTGAACTGAAATGTGGGATGAATTACTTTTGGAACTCCAGAAACTGCTATTGAATGCTTCGATGTTTGCAATTATTATCTGCAGGTTGCCTAATTTATTCTGTAGAATATGCATCTGATCAGTCAGAGCCGATTGCACGGATGGAATGAATGCGCTTGTCATTTGGTTTTTGGGATGAATTGCAATTTGGCTTCCATTTCCGTACTGATTGAACGGTAGACCTTGTTTCTCTTTCTTTGGCCAACCATGATACATGCTCGGATGTATCAGACCTGGTGCTTGCTGCACTAGGACTGGCTGATGTGGTGATGTTTGGGATACTGGTACGAAAGGTGGTGGTAGCTGTGGATTTGTTTGAGTCCTTGATGATTAGGGTATTTGTTGTTTTTATGCGATAGCAGGCTGAATTATTCGGTTTTCCATGAGGGACTGTCCTACCTCAGAATATTTCTCAAGGAGCTTTGGGGCTTGAGTTGACCGGATTGTGTGAATAATTTTTATACGGACGGGTATGTTATTCTTTACCTCATCTGATTCGCAGGTGAGTTCGATGTTTTGTAGTACTGATTGCCGTCGTAGATATATGAATGTGTCACATTGAAATGGTGCTGAGATGAAGGATGATGCATCAAGGAGTTGAAAGAGCTCCAGTCGAAAATTTTACCAGTCTATAGTACGTCGCTGAAAAGCTCCACTATTGATATAACAACATGTTGTTCACCATTAATGGACCTTGGATCTGTAGAGCTGAATCTCTTAACGCTCGCTTCGGATCTCTTACGGTTGTTTCAGACTGCACTTTCATTATAGCCAGTTCTGTAGCGGAAGTTGACTCCGTTGAGCTATCCTGGTCGCTTACTGGCAACGGATCGCTCAGAACAGTGGCTTCTGGTGACTGATGGGTTGAAGGCATACTACCTACAGGTTTAAATGGGACGTTTCGTGGAAATTTGACGTAGAGATGTGATTAAGGGCTTGAATTTCGAGGTTCTTGTTACTTATTGCTGTTAAATACTCTGCTGGTTGACTGGTTGTTTGAAATCGGAGATGAAGCCGAGATCGCTTGCTAATTTATTGTTCCATACATGTATCTATCCTTTTTTTGAAGCTGATATATATATATATATCAAAAGGTGCTGCGGAAATTGTTACTCGGGTATTGCATTTGTATCGTTAGTCGTAAATAACGAACAAGTCGGATTTACCTATAAGTGCGATTTTGGAGAAAATCCAACTTTCTTATTGATAATCAAACTCGACTATGATAAAGTTCTTTCTAAATTGCGTAACCTTTTATTGGAAAGAATTAGAGAGAGGGAAAACGAGCGCGTACTTGCACTCAATTGTTGCGAGGAAAGTGACACGTGACCGAACATCGTGAATAATTAAAGAAGAAATGGTTATAATTATAGTCTCGACTAATACTGACTTAATTATAACCCAAATAGCTATTTTAGCTAGATTCTGTTGATTGACTTGTTTCACCTTTTTACCAAATTACAGCATCAATATACGATCACTTGACAACTCATCCCACGTCGAAAGGGCGAGCACTATCCAAGATAGTGTCGTGCATGATGGAACGTGGAATGGCCACTCAGTGCGAGAATACTTAGCATTTCCACTGATTTATACAGTAGAACGAACCTGTGTTGATACACCGGTGTACTCTGTAGACTAACAAACAACCCTATTTTTCACACTTGGTCTATTTCTTTTAACGATAAAGTTGGTTAACTCCTCTTTTACTGTTAACTTCATTATTGCACGCGCCCGACTTGATCGTCTACATTCCAACGGCATTCTTATCAGCAACTTCATGTGTCTCATTATTCCATGATAGCTCGCCCAGTCCCGCAGATTTTTGAATAGCCATCTTCTCCACTTGGTAGCTCAGAATGCCTGTAGACATAACTTTCATTAGTCCCTCACCAGGGTCAAACTTGGTGAGGGAGTCCGCCAAGTTCCTTTCCCTACGAATCCAGCCAATCCCCGGCACGTCTTTGCGTTGATACGCCTGCCTCGCGGCACATATTTCGATCATAACGCTTTTTTCTGTGGTAGTAGAGGACTTAGTTATCACGTCGAAGAGAGATGAAGAGTCGGTTAACAATTGTAGGTCAAAGCCTCTGTCAGGTATATTCTGAAGATCAAATATTATTAATATTGCATCGTCCACCGCATCGGTAAACTCGAATATTTCACTCCCGAGCATAGACCGTATTATGCGCCTCGATTTTCCGCTGCTGAAGTCTATGCCATTTTCAAATCCAGAACTTTCCTGCAGGAATATTGTAAATCAAATCTGGGATGAGAGATCCTCAGTACTGGCAAGGGATCCGTCTGTGAAGAATACCAATTTAATCGAGTCCAAATCTAGTTGAGGGACTCGAATTCCTTCTGGGGGGTCTGATTGTAGATGCTTGAAGATCTTGTTTACGCCACTTATTTGCTCCTTTCTGAATTTAGATTCAGTCATTTATGACAAGATGTTGACAACTGCTACAAAGTTAGGCCTGCAGTTTCGAAATCCAAGCCGGTTGGTGTCGAAGCGAACGGAAACGGTTAAAAGTTGCGCCGGATGGCAGGTTTTTGATCTTATAAATGTACTGACATTGAGGAAGGTTGAAAAATCCGCTTGTTTTATAATATCCATATTCGCAAATGTGAACGGATGGAGTTACCACGGATTTGAGTCAAACTCCTCTTCCATTAGTTTACTGAATTGTTCAAATTATCCATCACCATATCCTATAGAGTCGTCTACATAGAGTCCAATGGTCCCATATAGTTTTTCAAAATCGTCCAATTCAAAGTTTATCGACAGGTAGCCCATAGTGATTATCAATCCAAAGTCCTCGGCATCTAATCCAGTGACATGGGAGCTGAATTACTCAGCCCAATAGTCACCGGAGTCCGAAATACTGTATAGCGGTTTCTTCAGTTTTAACTGCTTCAAAGTACCCAAATCAAACAGCTCATGAGGTTTGACAAATAAATAGCGGGTCAAGTTTTGACTCTGAATGTAGGCCTGGGATACGTCCTGAGTCCTAACTTTAAATCCGACTAACCAACTGGCAGGTAGAGAATCATTATTTATAACTGTAAAACAGTCCCTGGTAATTAATCCGGCAATTTCTTGTTTCATCGCTTCCTCAATCATCGGCGAATGACATATTGGGTCTAATGATCTTAGTAATTTAGTCAGATGATTTTTCACAGTCTCAAATGTGTGGTGCATCGTGAGCAGACTATCCAAATCTCTGTTATTTCTTCTTACCACGGCTGGTATGACACAGGTTATACTAAACGATTTTACACGTTCCTCATCATTTATCTGAACGATCTTCTTTTCTAACCTTTGAATAGTAAAAGGCCCCTCTCATCGCCTACTTTCTTCTCAGTAGACGCGCACTGGGTCCACTACTTCCAATCTGAACTTCGTACTTGGGGGTAGTCGATTATTCAGTGCCCGTATTGTTCTATTTTCGGCGTGGATGGTGGCCATTTCACTCTGTGCGTTAGCCAGCGCACTCATTCTCTCGCCGTGCCCCGGTAGTGTTCTGTTAAAGGTGTAGTACAATGCACTTACCAAAGAAGGGAAGGAAGGAGAAGGGAACTAAGGGTGTTCGAGGTCCCCTTTCCATAGTAGTGTGTATCGGCTTTTCAGTGCACCAAAAGGGGAGCGGTTGAAGTTGTCAGGTGACGCTCGGCAAATGCGCGGGGTCGTGAGTATTACTTGTCACGACTGCAGTCCGTGAGGTACGATGTGTGAAGGTCAGAGTTGGATCTTGATCACGCTTGTAAGACGATGGATATAAAACGACGTAAGTTGAGTCGAATCAAAAGTGGCACGCGTTATGTGCTGTTAGACGACTCTAGCAAGCGAGATAGAATGACTATCATGGCCGAAAAGGATTCGTTGTCTTGAATGAAATGCAAGTTTAGGAGGTAGATTCGGTCTCGAAGTTGCTTGCCTTTATCAAAACCGAAAGGTCAAAGTGTGAAAAACCCCTTTAAGTACGTCCTACCTGCCGTTGGTTGGCGGTAGGTGGATCATACAGGGGATGATGGACAGTGAATTACTGTATCCTGTACAGTAATTATCCCATTGTCAAAAAGGATACGTGGCATGGAGATCAAACACGTGGAATGGAGATCAATTTCCTTGTCTGGCCAGGTCGCGAGCAACGTGGCGAATTGTGACGGGGACGTAGCCAATTGGTCACGCTTCGTGACGAAAAGGAATAATGAGCACCGAGGCCAATCGAACTGGGAATCCCCGTTGCACCACACGACTCTCAACCAAGCACGAAGCACTTTGTGGGAGTTTTCTTGTCATATATTCGAATCGGTCGAGTCAACTCGTCTCTTGTCCAATTACTAGTTCCGCACTATTCGATTCCGTTGGTCAAGCTGGAATTAACCAGGTGCTGTTTCGAACTGGAATCAACCAGGTATTGTATCTATTTAACACCATAAGTGGCAGTCCGTGTTGACTTTTCCAAGGCGACCTATGCCGGTTCAAACCGTTTCTTGACGTATACTCCAGTTCCGGATAACATCCGTTCAGATTTGTTCTTGTACCATACCCAGAGTGAGATAGGGTACGTTCATAATTTGGACGGTGTGGAAATTGCGACACCAGAGAGATGGCGTGGCCAACTCATGGTATCAAATGAGACTATGATGTTCACCAAGCCTTGCTTGAAGGCTGAGTTTCGGTACTTCTACAAGCATTCTGAGTATTGGAAAGTACATGTTCGTGACGAACGCCGTTTTTCAATCCACGTATGGTATGGCCATCCCATACCACTGTGTCACTCATCACAACTTACGGGCCAGGTCCCGTCGTGACGGTTGGGTTCGGTTATCCGTATGATGTTGATGTTCGTGACGCGATTGTTCCCGTATCTTCCCACCCTGCATCTGCAGTTGCTGTTAGAGATGCGCGTTCGGTGGCGATTGTTCGTGGTACTCTCAGTGATTCGGACGTGGTGCGCCAATTCCTGTGTGAGGCTGGAGTGGGAGAGTGTCTCCTCACAGGGAGTTGGGCAGAGTTACGCAGTTATCTCTGTGGTAGTTTATCCTAGATCGAGTCTAGTGCCGTTTCTTGTACTGCGATTTGAATCGCGTAAGTTTTAATTCCACCAGAAATTGACAATTCTGTTTCTCGTTTGCCTTGATTTGAACAAAAGTTGAGTTTTTATGTCCTGGCCCAGATTGATTTTGTGGGAAATAAATTCGCCAGAAATGAGAAATTAGGCTGCCACGAATTGAGGTTCGGGAAGTTTCTAACCGTGTTTCGTCCGTGAAAATGAAAACGAATGTTACGAAGCGTCCGCTGATGAGGGTAGTAGGGTATGACATGTTGATGCCAGACGCAGACGCCATTCCCCTCGAATGGTGGAGGTTTTTTCATTAAGTCTTTTTTTGTGCCGGCCGACATTTTTTTTAAATTTTGATTTAAATTTTGTTTTTTTAAATTTTGTGCCGGTCGGCATATTTTTTCATCACCAAGTCTTTTTTTTGTACTGGCCGGCATTTTATTTGCCAGCGATTTGCATTTGGGTATTGTCAGTTCTGGCCACCGACTGGGTGTGTGTTTTTTTGTTTTGGGCTTATTTAAGCCGCTATCACCCAGCAATTGAGCTGTTGATATCATCCGGCAACTTAAGCAGCTTACGTCTATAGTAGCTTGCTACTTTACTCCTCTGGAGGTGTTCGATTGGTTCCCAAGTATCATCCTTGGCTGCGTACCCGTATAAGAAAATACGGTTAGTGTCTGTCCCAGCTTTTCCTGGCTGTGTTCTTCATCATCATTCGTCCCGTAATCAACTATCTTATCAATCACGTATTGTTGGTTCTTTGGCCGTTGTTGTTCCGCGTCCATGTCCGTTTGGTTTGTATCGTTTCCCGCGGTTCCTCGCGTTGTCTCGTTCTATCTTTCACTGGTTAAGTGTCGTTCATCCTCGAATTGATTCGAGTTGTTATCATCGTCTACCGCAGTTCCTGCGGTTTGGTCCTCAACTTCATCTGTCACTTGATCTTCGTCCGCTGGCGTGTCGGCGTTAATTGTTCCATCTTTTACCGGGAAGGTGTTTGGTGTTAGATCCTCGTCCGTCAGTGGGCGTACAGCATTTTGGATCTCCTCGAGAGTTCGTGGTTCCGGTGCCAGTACTACTCGTGACTGCGAGACTCTTTCAACCTACCTGTCGGGTCGTTCAATTACTACTGTACTTCCAAGTGTGCTGCTCAACTTGTTTGGTCCTTGTGCAACTGCGGCCAATTTGTTCCAGTGTTCACGTTAGTCCCGCCTTTCAACTCGGAGGTAAATCGAATCTTCTAGGTCGATCTTCTCTGTCTGCCGTCTGAGCCTGGCGTCGTAATTTCTTTAGTAAAGGGCTTGTGCCTGGTCCAGTTTTCCTTTCGTTTTTCGAAGGGCTGTTTCCAACCATAATTTCCATGTGTCCCTGGCCTCCTTTGGAGTTTTCGATCTTGCTGCTTGTGCTTTCAACGACAAGGCGGGTGGCGATCTGGATAACACAAGTTCAAATGGTGCCAATGATGATGAGCTATGTAGTTGGTAGTTATACGCGTATGTTATCGCGCCGGTATACAGGTCCCAATGCTTGGGGTGGTTGCCCAAATAACTTCGTATCACGGACTTAATGGTCAGGTTGTATCTCTCGACTTGCCCGTTCGTCTGGGAATAGTAGGTTGTGGTGAAAGCGTTGTGGACGTTCAGGATTCGGCATACGTCCTGGAAGAATTGGCCGGAAAGCATCCTCCGTTGTCGGAGATAAGTTCTCTTGGTGCTCCATAGTCGGGGACCTATTCATTAACGAAGTGTTTCGACACTTCGGATGCTGATAACCCCTTCATGGGTATGGCTTTTGTCAGCTTTGTGAAGCGGTCGGATATCACCAGTATGTACTGATTACCACGTGTTGTTTTGATGAGTTCACCCAAGACGTCGATGGCGACTGATTCGAGGGGTGCTATTGCCGGAAACAATTGGATTTCCGTCGTGTTCTTATGAAATTTAATGCGGTTGCGGGCAAAAGTTGAACCTCGCGGCGCTGTGGTGTAACAGTAGACTGCGCATGCGGGACAATACATGTGGCGTTGTATGGTTTGATACAGCTTTCTTCTCCCCGGGTGGCCGCCGAGCCTGGAATAATGATGGAAGTTCAGGACTCTTGCTTTCAGCGCATGAGGTAAGACTATATGAGGTCCAATTTCAGCTTTCCGGATGATTAATCCGTTGTCATTGAAGCCGAAGGCGAGCACCACCCCCTCTTCAATCTTTTTTCGAATGGTTTGGCAAAAGGGGTCTTGTTTTTTTGTGATGATCAGCTCCTCTGTGGAGATTTGTTGAAATAATGGGTCCGACGGTGTTGGGTCCGGTAGGGTTGCTAACAGCGCGTCGACTGAGAAACCTTCCAATTCGTTGGAGTCCAAGTCATTGGTTTCGTCTTCAGGTACATCTGTGTTGATGGTATTTACGGACAGGAAGATCGTTTCCTGGTTCGCTTCGTCATCTTCCTGAATGGTAAAGGTCAGAAAATCTTCTTCGTCTGTTGCCGTTGTTTCCGCGGTTGTGCGTAAACGTGACAGTGCATCAGCCTGGGTGTTAGATTTTTCAGTTTCATATTGGATGTTGAAGTCGAATTCCGCTAGGCGCAACCGCCAGCGAATAAGTCTGCCTGATGGATCAGTGATAGTAAGTAACCAGCCAAGCGCTTAAATGTCTGTGTACACAACAAACTTCTCGTAGATAAGGTAAGGACGGAGTATCTTTAGGGCTCATACGACAGCGAGGCATTCTAGTTCGGTTGCAGAGTACCCCTTTTCGGATAGGTTGAGAGAACGGGACCAATACCGGATAGTTTTTCGTTCCCCATCTATATGGGCTTGGAATAGTGCACAGCGAACTTTGTAGTTTCCGACGTCCGTGTCAACAGAAGATGGTAGGTTGAGTTGAGGTGACGCCAGTATTGGCGGTGTGCAGACGACCTCTATGAAATAGTGGAATTATTTATGCTGATCCTTGTTCAAGTTGAACAAGTCTGGGTTGTTCTTCTTCAATAGCTCGTTAAGTTTTGATGTTGTATTTGTGAAGCTTGGTATACACGGTCTGTAGAAGTTGCAAAGTCCCAAGAAAGAGCGAAGTTCCGTCTTAGAAGTTGGTGGTTTGGATTGCCGGAGTGACTCCGTGTTTGTTCGATCTATTTCCAGTTCTCCTGGCTTGATAACATGGCCGAGGTACTATATAGTACTCGTGAGGAAGTGGCATTTCTTAATCTTTAAGGTAACGCCGGCTGCTGCAAGGCAAGTTAGAATTTCATCCGCATGTTTGATCTGTTCGTTGACGATCATGGAGGAGATAATGACGTCATCCAAGTACATTAGGCAATTTTTCCATTTAAACTTGGTAAGTATGAGGTCCAACGCGCGTTGAAACGTCGAGGGTGCGTTTGTTAGCCCGACTGGCATTCCGTTGTATTGGTATGTTCCCGCATGACAGACGAATGCGGTTTTGTGCTTGTCCTCTGGTCTGATTGGGACCTGCCAGT
>JAULBU010061425.1:0-11519 GCA_032358235.1 Odonthalia washingtoniensis | reverse complement strand
TTATAAGGTTACTACACGCACTAGCTTGTATTACACAATAGCAATGTGAAATATTTTATTAAGTGTGGTGAGTAAAGGGAGAGCTATTAGCTTAGTAAGGTAATTGTAATTAAAAAGTATGCTTCCGATAAAGATAAATGGGGAAAGAAAGAGAATTGGTAACATATTTGCATTTTCATTGTTGCAATTGAGATGGAAATACGTAATAGTAAAATAAATAGAGAATCATGTTATGAATTTCCAGCTGGAAATGAATTGTAAAAAAATTTGAATTTGAAATCCATCCCCATGCATGGAGTGGAAATGTAAAAAATTATCGGACAATTTTTAAATAAACAGATTATAGGATAATTTGTTGGATTTTAATTCTATTCTTGTGGATGCATCACAGCATGGAAAATGACATATATAATTGGAATGGGTAATTTTGAAAAATATGGATTGTAGTGATCCTTGATACAGTCCTGTAATTGGAACTGAATTTTGGACCTCTTGTTGTGAAGGGTAATGCATGCACTGAACTTTATAATTTGGAGACATTTGGTATCTTCCTAAAAAACACAATCAATCACTGTGTTGCCGTTTATTCAACTGGTGTTGCCATCAACAGCAACGTCGAAAAACTTCTCCGTTCTGCAACAATTGATAAGAATAATAATAGAAAGCCGTGGTAAGAAACAATGTTCGTCATGGAGGTTTCAAGGACTATCACAAGATTAAGAAATTTCATTAAAAACTGGTATTGGAAGTACACTCCGTGTTGGAGAAGGGGGACAGAGAATGGCATCACACGGAACGTAAAACGGCGGTCCTTCAGGCAGGGGGAAGAATTGGAGGAAAGGGGCGCCGAGGACGACACGGAGGAAATATAGGAATAGACTTCACAAGTGGAACTTTACGACAATCACTCAATTCCTCCATAATCGAAGAAACGCACAGAATTCTGCTTATAACGATGGATGTGGAGACAACGGAGTCCGGCAAAGGATCCTGTCACAACTGTCTTCCCGGAGAACTACAGCGAGTAGTTAGTTAGATTGATGGTTCACTTTTTTTGAGGTTGAGGTTTGATGTAATATGTTTGTTTATACTTTTCAGCTATGGTTGTTGAGATGGCGTCATTGTTGTAATTTGATGTTTCTTGATGGATTGAGATGGGATTCATTCTCTCTTTTTCAATTTTTTGATTGATTGATGTTTGGTTTTTTTTGAAACAGTAAGCTAAATTGTAAACGTGTGGGTTACGTCTTGTTTTACAAGAATCCGGATTGTCGAACTGTAGAAAAGACAGTAACCGGTGAAGGCTGAAGCGATGTACAATCAGCGCTTTGATCAAGCCTTCGCCACGTGTTGGTTAATATTATTGTGGGTATGGAGAGAGAAAGAAAGGAAGTGATCCTTGGAAGGTAACGTGTAAGTTACACGTGTAAGGTACATATGGGAGGTGAAATATGGAAGGTAAGCGTAGAGGTAACTCTGAAAGTAATTGCAAAGGTAACTGTAAAGGTAACTGTAAAGAATAAGGGGCCCGGATAGGGGACACGGTAGTTCATTTATATAATGATAAGTTAGGTCAAGCAATGTACCCTCATGCTTTCGATGGGAAAGCTTGATGGCTTTGGTTTAGTGGAAGCGAGTGCTCGTTTGTATGGACGACCGCTCTGATAGAAGGCATTCACTGGGGTATTCAATGAAAGGGAGTGGTGACTTTTGTAACTACAAATGAACGGAGTTTATTTTGAGTAGTAAAAATGAAAGTGAGAAAAGAGAGAGATGAAAAAGGGCGAAAGGTGCAAATGGTATTCTTATAGGAATGAGAATGACAAGCACGAATAAAAAATAGTAGATTATTCCACTAAGATAGTATCGTTTTTGAT
Source organism: Odonthalia washingtoniensis (assembly GCA_032358235.1). Taxonomy (NCBI): domain Eukaryota; phylum Rhodophyta; class Florideophyceae; order Ceramiales; family Rhodomelaceae; genus Odonthalia; species Odonthalia washingtoniensis. Next base: position 9,642 of record JAULBU010061425.1, on the reverse strand, counting down.
GTGTCATTAGCGGTCACGCGTTCAGGTGTACTTTTGGAGAGTGGGAGAGTGAGAAGGTGTCAGATATAGTACGGGTGGTATATGATCTACTGTATGCATCACGCATTGTAAGTAAAAGTTGGGGGCAAGGAATTTTTAAATGAAACAAGGGGGATTGTATTATTTATCACTTCCTTCTCAAATGTTTTGACCCAGGTAGTTCTGTTAATCAATGGATATACATTTTGAAATATTCCCAGAATAAGCTGTGATAAAACAGCCTCTTCTACAGACAAAACTTCTCCATGGCGTATAACTAGAAGAATTAGGCGTATTTTTGGAACCGGATGAATTTGGAAACCCTGCAGCTGAAATATCAGCGACAGGTACAAGAATCAACCATCGAATGAAAGAGGTTGTGGACAGCAAAAACAAGGGGAAGAACATGAGTACGATGGATGAAATCGATGACGACCACTTCTGTAGCCCTTTTTCTGCCGATAGGTATTCGGCCAATGCCTTGTCAGGAATATGACAGGTTTGACCAAGATACAGTAACTCAAAATATTCCCTCCATATGGGGTTCAAAGTTTTGGAGGAAATTAAATAATTGATTTTTTGCTTCGAAAAATCAGTTATTTAACTTCCAGCAAAATATGTTTCTCCATGTGGAGGCCAAAAATTTTCAACAAAAAATCAATTATTTAATTTCCTGCAAAACAGGTTCCTCCATATGGAGGCCAAAAAGTTGCGAGAAATTAAATAATTGATTTCCCAACAAGAAATCAATTATATAATTTCTTGTAAATTTTTGGCCTCCATATGGAGGAAATGTTTAACACTTTTTCTCCGTCCGTTACAGCTTTACGAAAAAGCCCATTCCGCTTCCATTCCACAATTAAAATGTCTAATTTCCTGAAAATTTGCACTAGTTCGGTACTACCACAGGATAAGAAAATTTCATGCTGTAAACTATGTACATCAACCTCACCACTGGCAATTCAATTAGTGATTTCTTTCTTCCTTCCACCACCCTCACCACTACTGACGAATCATGCAAGATGTATGATTTGTCAGTGAAGGTGGAGCGTAGAATTTAGGTGCAGGTGTTGTAAGTATTCAAAACTTACAACACCTCCATCTAAATCGTTATCATCCTCTTCCTTTCCACTTGGATACATAGCTCCCTCGACAAGTAATTTCATACTAATAATAGAACATTCAGTAAACCCCAACATTTCCATCTTACCATCGACAAGAGCGTGATTTCCCACTGTGACAACCGCACCAAAAGCATCACAATAATCCACTAATAAAACAGGGCATACCTCGATACATGATTTGGGATATAGTTCAAGTCTGACGCTGGGCGCAAGTTGCCTTGATAAAGCCGTACTTAATTCCCTCTCTTTGTCCGTGCCCCACCTCAACTTTTTGAGTAAAATGTTTGGATAAATGTGCGTGTCGCTGTTCAAAATGTAGTGTTGCGTCTATTTATTAGGTGTTTGACGTAGATTGCGTTGATGGGAGTGATCCGTGAACATCTGCAAAAACTTTTGTGTCATGTAATTTTATGTAAGTTGAGCCTGTTGCAGATGATAAAGCAGACCCCTCTACACAAAGTGGTCTCAACTCACCATCGCTCATGCGTCGGTCAGGTTTCCGTGTGTCATTTCATTTTCTTGTTCCAATTGTTTTATCAAAAAAAGTGATCTATACTTCATCAATTGCTTCATGAATGTTTCACGTTGTTCCAACGTTTGGAATTGTATGTCAATACAAGAACGGCGAGGGAAATTGGATCTGTGTCGATTGGTGATTTTTTGGTTAAATCAAATTTTGGTGAAGATGCTGCCACAAACAAAGAGTTACGAAAAAATCGATGGTTCCGATTCAAAATAATTTTCAAAATAATTTTCCATCTTCACAATAATTTTTGAATTAATAATAAAAAGAGAAATTGTTGTTTTTTCCTTCCCCCACCAAAATAAAATTTAACGCACTTTTCATATTTGATAAAATCCCTTTCATATGAATCCGGACATGTTTTAGAATTTCGGGAATATGATCGCATATACACACCATCACCAGATGTACCAAGAGGCACATTAAAAAATTCCGTTCCCTTACGGCGTAGATTATCATCATCACCACAAATTCAATCAACAACAAATCCAATAACCATTCAATATTTAGGACCTATAGACCGACGTGTACCTAGTGGTATGAAAAAAGGCCTGTTGCGTCTTTAGAAGTTGTACGCGGGGTTAGACAAGGTGCGGGGTTATTAAGTTTGTTAGAAGGTACTTTGGGATTTTGAATATGTGAGAAAATTTATAAGAAATTGTACAAGAAATCATGTTTTTGTTGATATTTTCTTAGTTGAAATATTAGGAAGGAAAGGTGATCTTTGCGATTTTTATCTATCCAATCAAGTGGTGGTTAACAACTATTCGTTTTTGAAGTTTGGAACGATGGCCTAAGTTCAGATGATATTTTAACTTCATTCGATCAATATTTATTTTCTGACATTGCTTTAAATTCTTCTACTAGAAGCAGAAGATGATTTGATTTGATTTGATTTGATTTGATTTGATTTGATTTGATTTGATTTAATTTAATTTGATTTTATTTTATTTGATTTGATTGTGATTTTATTTTGAATAGGCTGCTCATTTCATGATTGATTTCAATGATTTATATTTGAGAAATACATTAAACGCCGATATTCCTGTTGAAGCCGCAATTGATGATGTTTATCTAACACGACCAAAAACTTCAGCTCCAAAATTCAACACATTTTGAAAATAAAATAACGTAGCCTCTTGACTTTGTGTACCTTTCAATAAATATTTAAATAAAGCTGGTAAAAATAGGAAGTTATTTTAAAGCTTTAGGTATTCTTTATGATTTACTTTTAAATATGTTATGAAATTGTTTTAAAATTACAAATTGTTCAACCTTTTTTGTTTTTATTTATTACTAAACAACCTGTTATTTATGGTAGTAATGCTGTTAGTTTGAAATATACCACGTGCACCAATTGTTCGTAATAAATATCCTGAGATTTGTTTCTGTCCCTAGCATAAGAACCTGGGCGGTTAGAGATAATTAACACTTTCACTAGCATAAATAACAGGGAATATAGGGAAAATTATCACCACCCGTACCATAACTACCAGGACAATCATCACCATCCCTAGCATATATACCAGATCTGTTAGGGACAACGTTTACTGTCCCTAGTGTAATTACCGGAGCTGCTAGGGACAATTGTTACTTTCTATAGCATAACTACCAAGATTAAGACAAAAAATGTTTACTTTCTCTGCCATATTTACTACTGGTACTGCTTGACAGGTCTGCGAGGGACAATTGTCACTTTCTCTTGCATAAATACCAGGACTACTAAAGACAATTGTTACAGTAACTACCATAATTAAGAAGGCTGGCGTGGACAATTTTTACTGTCCCTAGATTAATTATCAGGGTTGCTGGGGATAACTGTTACTTCCCCACTCTTTTGTAACTGTTTGTGAAGGGAAGCATATTCGCCACCATCATCATTATTATTAATTTTGAACACTCTTTTCAACTAATTGGAATCTATTTACAAAATATATGTATCTTGAACAATGTATATGACACATGAAAAGTTTATTTTGGTGATTCTGGCGAACGGAATGAACCACATTTTTTATTGCTGTTAAATGTTTCAAGCAAAAGCATGGGGACGGTCTAGACCCTCCCCCATTTTCAAACGAGGAAGTGTTGTGGTCTATCTCATCATCTTTTCTCCATCGAAAGAAGATACATCAATGTACATCATCTGTAGACTATACTCCTTTAGCTATCTTCATGTACTTAACCAAGGAATACTCTGTATCTGTTTCATATCCGTCCCATTTAACCAGTAATAAGGCCCTGAACTAACCAACCCAATACACAACTTCTATGTCATCTGTAGATCCTTCTAATAGAACGAAAGAATACTTTCCATATTTGGAATTAAGGTAAGACTTAAAACAGAACAGTATTTGCAAAAATGTATCATCTTTTTGTAGTGTTACCAGATTTACTGCGTCATAGATGTCGTGAATACTGCAATAATAACCCCCAGAAATCATATCGCTCAACACCATTTTCAGTTTTGTTGAAAATTTAAATAATTTCAGCACCTCCTTCAACCTTCTTTCTTCAATAAATGTTGTAATTATTCACCTCCCTGGTCACATGTATGTGTGAATAATTTTATTACATCAGAATGGTAAATGTTCTGTGCCTCCGTCAGACATGATTTTGGGATGAAGTTGTCGACATTAACCGATTTTGATTTGACGAAATCTAGACGCTCTCTCAATTCCCTTGAATTTACAACAACTCGTGCCACGAAGCTAATCTTACGTGTATAACTAGTCTGTAGGTTGTCAACATTCTTTGCTTCTTTAAATCTGCTGGCAGCCGATAAATTTAATCTGTCTTCAACTCTTGTAACAGCCTCCTTTACTGCTGTACTTTTTCTTTTCGATGTTCTCTGATACTGTCGCTTGAAAATTGGATAACAATTCTCGTAATTATCTGGACACATCGTCTAAATATTTCCAAATTTTTGAATGTCCTCGTGAATGCAATTTAAGAAATGAAATTTCAAAGTACATAAACCACTTGGATGATACTTTTCAAATGTATCTCTCATTGATTTTATAAATATTTTCCCAAACACTCTGAATGAGGAAACCTCTGCTTCTGTCCACCTGCATGCACCTTGTCTTCGGAGGCACCATGTAAAAATATCAATATATTGTGTACATATTGATGTAATTGGTGCATTTTGTTTACCGCAACTTCTGTCTATATACGCAACTATAAATCGGAACAACGTATCGGTATATCTAACGTTCTTTTCCTTCAGCATTCCTGTTAATTTGTCTGTCTTACACAGATCATTCAGTTGAGTTTCGCTTTCCTTGCCAGAAAAATCTACATAAAAATCAGCTATTTGTGAATATTGTTCGATTAATCTGAGCATATCATAAACTTCGTGTAAAATAGATGTCCAAAAAGGCCTGAAAGATTCCGCACCTGTCGATCTGAAACATGTAGTCTTCAAAATGTTGCATCCTAGTCTCAAATGATTGCAATTTTTGAATAGTTTGGAAATACCAAGGTCAAAGTTATGTAGCATGTCTAATATTTCACCGTTGTGAATGTTGCTCAATGGATATTGTAGTAGCAGTGGACAACACTCGAAGTAAAATTGCTGTAAGTACAAGGACTTTTGTTTCAGAATTTTCTGCGTCTTCTCTCTAAACCTTCTTCCCTCCCCAAATTTATTTTTGTCCGCTTATTCTACAAGTTGAATGTAGTCCTCAAATTGTTTCCTGAACTCGATTGTTGAACTTTTATTGCAGAATGGACTTTTACAAATAAGTTAAGATGTTCACAGGTCTGATTACATCTGAAGCAAGGCATCCTCACTTTCGTTCCATGTAAAATACAGCTCAAGTCCTTTCCTTCTGGTATATGAACACAAATAGTTGTACGTGTTGGATGGAATTTAAATTCACAGCCGTATAAATCATTTATTATAAATCTTAGTAGGGGCTGATCGCCTGAGGGTTTTAAAGCTTGATCGAACGATGTGTGTAGCACATTGATGCTGCATCTATGTTATGTTTTCCTAAAGTTTGAATGTACTCCTCTTCACCGTCACCCTCAGCATGTTCTATCTCTACGGGAAATTAAGCTACCACAGTACTACCATTAGAGAAATACTTTATCCATTGTTCATATGATAAATTCATATACAATATGTGCAGAAGATACGCATATATTCCTGACTTTCGCCATGTCGTAGTTCTTTTGTCGCTGTAGCATTGTGACAATCCTACAAAATAGTGAGATTCATCACCTTCGAAATCATTCCAACAGACGCCGTCACTTTCGGACACCATGAATCTTTTCGTTACAGCTGTGCATAGATGTCTCCCGAATTCTGTTTCCATGATTTCCACGAAAATGGTTTGTTCATTTGCAGGATATTTGGTTTTTTGTGTCAGTAAAAATGCAGCTTTGTTGACCTGTTCGATTTGTTGCCCCCAAAAGATATATTGAATTCATTTGGTACAGAGTTGAATGAACTTACCAATATAGTGATTTACACGAACTTTCTCAAACCCATTCTATGAAAAATGTCGACGAACAATACCCTGGCAGAAAACTTTGCAATCAGATACTTTACGAATATGTTCTTTGAAGAAACTGAGTGAAAACTAAGGGTTGCGTATGTTTTGTATTATTTCATTTGAAGACTTGGTTACCGTCACTCCTTCCATTCTTGAAATCTTCACGGCAAGTATCTCAACAGCAGGTACCGTATTTCTTCTATATAAAGTTGGGTCGATATTGCACTGACCATCATGAATTTCAGAAGTATGTTGACTATGTATCGGATTCATCTCACTGATTCTATGATCACTATTTGTCGGATTCAGGTTACTAATGCTATTACAGTTCTCAACATTTTAATCATCAAAAAACATGTGAAAACACTGCTCTGTTCTCCTATGTAACGAGATCACATATTTTACACTTTCCCTCATGTTGCAATGACGTTCGTGTCCCAAGATTCACAATGATTTTGAAGCCTGAAAACCAAAATTTGGGAAGATACATGAAAAAGCCATTTCTAGTTGGTATTGCATAAAAAGATAGATTTTTCCGAATAATTGATACAAAGATTGTTATTATGAAATTTAATACGCAAAACAATTCGATGCTTGGCGTTCTAATTCTGCAATATGCTGAGAAGTTTGACTTTTTTCAATAGAAGGTTGGTATTGATGGGAGGAAAAATATATTGAGCGCTGAACGTCATCTGTTGCAAAAGGCTTTCAATGATATGGAGCTTCCAGGTGTAACACAAGTATTTCAATGATCGTTTGATGCTTAAACGTGTAAAATCACACGTTTCATGTATTTGACTTTGAACAAGGGCAAGGACAAAAACTTCAACTGATATAGCTGGAATATGACGATGACAGACATGAAAAATTCAAACATTTGTTTAAAAATCAAACAATCAAACAGTCAAAACATTTATATTAACAAAATGTTTTGATTGTTTTGTACATGGTATGTAATATAAAAAATGATAATTTGATGAAGGAATGGAATACAAAGTTCTTGATACTTCATACAAAATTCGTGAATTGTATCACATAAGGTTATATTCAGGTATGCTATTTACATCAATTGGGAATGGTCTTGATTCCATATCTTCCACACACATAAGAACATCTTGACATGTGAAATATCCAACAACACAATCAACAATAGACTCTATTTATTAAGTAATGTTTTCTGAAAACCAATTTTTATTCACAACTACGTAGTACTAGGATACAGATGGAAAGTGTACAACAGTAGTAGCGTCCCGTAAATCATTTTGGAAAAGATCATTTCCATCATCCGCTCCACCACTATGATAAGTTATCTGTACATATTCAAGAAAAGACACTTCGTACTGTCTGAAGAATTTGTTCTAAACAACGGGGAAGGAGATTTGTAAAACAGTCAGAGTGTATATTTTTATTCCCTGTTCGTTTTTCAGCCTCCGTTGCTATTAACGTACATAAATTTATGGACTTAGGCGTCTAATCGAGCTAGTAATATAATGGTCCTTCACTGGATTTATACTTCCAAAACAAATCATGTCCGATAAATTCATACAATACCGTCTTACCTATTCTATTCCGGAAACATCATCTTCCATAATATCACGACACACATTAAAATCCTGATCTGAATATCGAAGTTCTTTCTTTCACAGATCATCCACCATGACAATTTCTTCGTTCCATATTTAGCATAACCTGTCAGTTTTGTATTCCCTCTGAACATTGCTTTTCATATTCTTCTTTTTCGGCGGTTGATAATACACAAATTTTTACACGTCTAACTAATATCGTATGACCAAAAAATTCATGAACATATTTCTGGTTGCTCTTTTTCTTGTCTGTACAGAATCAGCCAGCTTTTCTTTATTTTGGTGAGAATTTCTCCATAGTTACAAATTGCAGTTATGCACATATCCTTCTCACTAGCATCACAAATTGACTTGTGTTTTATACTTCTCACCTCCTCTTCACATAAATTCTTGCAGGCAGAAAAGGCCGATGTGAAAGATGACGTATATAGAAGTTCTCTCTTTGCAAATTTCATTGAACATAATGAAACATATTCACTAGCCCCTTCCATATAAATTAATTGGTTACTATTGACCTTCTAGCACCTTCGTTCTCACTGTCTAGTTGAACCAATACTATACATCGAAATTTCACATATTTTAATCCAACTCTACGGTTGTATACTCTTCACAACCGAGTCAGCAAACGAACTATATTTTTTTCAATATTCATTTCATATCTTCAATAGGCTGTACTTTTCCTAGTGAATTTGTCGATTCGGTGTGGTCCACTATCCGTGTTACTCTCCGTTCCTATAATCCTCGCGTCCATTCTCAACTTGCGCAACTCGCTTTTTGCTTCTTCAAGCTCGATTTTTACGGATGAAACTACGTTATTTAATTCACAATTATCATTTTCCAGAATATGCAACTTGTTCTTCAGTGAATTCAATCTTCCACATGCAGCCACATGTAAGTCTTTAAATTTTTTTTTCTCTAGTTATGCATGCATATTTTCCTTGGGCTAATTATCGTCACCTATCGGACTTGGTTATGTACTGTTTCTACTTAGAACCATCAATACAACCTCACCCCCAAGTCAACCATTCACTTCAGGTGCATTCGATATCAAAACAGGTAACGTGCGTTTAGATATTTTTCTCTTTTTGATCATAACATTTTTATTTTCACTCGGTTCGTCCTCTATTATACTTCGATCTTCAATTGTGCCATCATGGCACAATTGAAGATCGGGAATGATGATCATTTTCGCCATCACTTTCATCATCCATCTCATTAGTACTATTCAGTAAATCACCATCATTCGCTATATCATCCTCATGACCTACTACGTTATCATCATCTTCGAAATTATAAATTCTGTACAATCTTCTGTATTACGCGTGAACGGTAGCTGTGTTGATAATTATGGTCTTGCTTCCCTCACAGAACTTTGACGTCTGTCCCGAAGTTTTTTTCCCCAATACTGACGTTTTGTTCTTCTTCATCTTCTTCGTTATTTTCCTTTGAAAAATCCTTTCATTTCCATCCTCATTCCCTTCGTTCCCAATCATCGACTGTTGGAGCTTGGACCTTCTACTATACGTTCTTTTCGTAATTTTTCTTCCATTATACTGAACAATGCCGTTGTTAGATAAGATGTTCATGTGATGGTGAACTGTCGCGATAGACTTCAAATAATATACTTTATTAGAAAAAATGTAACTTTTTACATTAATAGTTACTGAAATTTCATTTACAGAGTAGAAACAGAATAATTTTTTCGTCGGTGTTGACATTACATTCAGTGCATCACCTCACGATCAGTGTTGAAATAAAGTCTCGCACCTTAAATTGTATTGTAGGTGGATCAAGGCATTGTCGGAGTCCCGAAGTTGAGTCAGTATGGAACTAGATCGAAGTGTACTGTTTTCTTCGCTGGTGTTTCTTCGCTTCCCCTATAACGGACACTGATT
>JAULBU010061414.1:0-11519 GCA_032358235.1 Odonthalia washingtoniensis | reverse complement strand
ATAGTTGTTCGTATTTTCTCCGCAGCACTTACAATTCCCTCATTTAAATTATGCCCGCTGCAATTATCAACCCACATATCTCTTAAACGATTTTTAGGGAGCGGTTTCAAAATGCGTGGTTCTGATGACCTCACCTTCATATTTATATAATACATCCATCCTTTGGGTCCAGTCCTATATGCCTGGTACGTTGTCAGCTACACCTCTGATAGGATGACTACGTTCTTTCTTTTTAAATATCATCATTGGTGCTTCAACACGAGCATTAAGTCCCCCACTTTATCTAACAATCATGGTCATTCCTTCTCCTCCAGAAGTAACATCTGCATATCGAACCTCGACGTCACCAGAAAATCCAAGAATCTTCTTTTTATCCTCATTAAAAATAATGTGAGTTTCATCAGCATTGTACAAATCCCGCTCGTCTACTTTTCCAGTCGATAAGACAGTCTTAAAATGTCCTAGTACCCAGGTTACTTCCTTTTCTAATTGAATTTATTTTGCTGGACTCATTCTTAGTTTTCCGCATTGAGATCGACTCACAATTCTAAATCGTTCCGTGAATGATTGAATCCATCTGAATTCAATCTTCTCTTCTTGAAAACTACCATAAAAGGGGTCCACCAGACCCATACCGTATATTCCATTCGTACTCTCATTCAAAAGATGCAGTGAAAGGATACGAAGCGTGGAAAGTGAAATTTTAACCCGAAGTTTTCTTAACCTGTAGAACTCGGACCGCAAATTATTTTGAAGTAGCTCCACCCATTGCTGACGCTTGCGACCTCTCCCAGTTTTCGCCTTTAGTCTTACTTGTCTAATTTCAATACTTGTGTTTCTTCTTATGCAAGAAGTAACGCCACGTTGCACAATATTTCCAGCATCGTCCTGAAATGAAGAACGTTGTTTCCAAAGACGCATTGCTCGAGTAATATCTGAATTTGTAGAGGTGCGAAATAATGCTGGAAATTGTTTCACTTCTTTAGAAGCAATATGTTTTTCTCCTTCTTCTTTTGATGTTTCAATCATCCATCCCAATATTCTTGCTCTCTGAGCGATTGTCAAGATATGTTGAGTTCTGTTCTTTTTAGTACGTGGCATATTTGATTCTGAGTTGATTGATCGTTGTTTGTTGCTTGGTTGCTTGTTTATTAGTCGTTTGTTTGTTCTGTACCTTCGATTTGTTCTGGAGAAGCATTAATTTGTTGCCTTTGTTGACGATGTTGGGCTATGCGTCGCATACATATGGCAAAAGGGGATGCAGATGACATTTCTGGCTAGAAAGAGAATAAAACAATTGGTAATGATCTTTACTTTTGCACGAAACAAGAAAAACAGATGTGGTCACAACGAGACTTTATAGAATATCGAAGCACCATCATCAACCATTAATGAAGACATCAAAAGGCTACATAAATCATTGAAGTTGAAGCGAAACGGCTATATCAAAAATGTTGTGGTAAACATGATGTTGATGTTGATTCAACATCATGGACACCATTTAAAGAAATTACTGGAATTAATGAAAAGTTATTATGTTATACAACTGAACATCATCTCAACCTCCATGTCAAACATCATGGTAATCTCTTTTGATGTTGAATCAACATCAGACGTGATTATCACCTCAAATTCATGTTTATCGACATAAAAACGGCTACAGTTTGAAACATACAATAGTAACGAACGATAATTTCATTTCTAATGAATTTAAACCAGAATAGTGACACTGACACTATTTGTCTATAAACCGGTATTAGTGTCAGTCAGGTAATTAATGTCACTGACACTAATTCATGTACTTGGCAAAAAGTGGACCACCGTAATAGCGTGAGTTACACTAAATCACGTATCCGGTGTAGTAGGTTTTGTGTGGATAATTTCTTAGCATAATCTAACCACAGTTATAATTTTCATATTCAGTGAAGCAGGTTATCGACAGTTGAGGATTATTGTTTAGTGAATTATTAAAATTGGCTTACAAATGTGAGTACACGGTGAACATCTGTAATGTTTAAGTCACAACTAAAAAAAATTGCTTTTCATTTTGCGTCTAAAAAGCAAAGTTAATGAATTTTAAATGACTTGCAAAAGCCAATAAAAAATACCGCCATGTTTTTTAGGGTTTTGAAAAACACAAACACAAACACAAACACAAACCGAAACCAAAAATAAAATTTGCAAAACACAAACGAAAAGTGGAAAAAAAAATCAGTTATGTCCCTCCCCCGCCCTTGCACCCGCACCCTTAGTAAAAACGAAATCACACTGAAAAGATCACACGCAAATTAGCAACACATAGAAAAGAAATGCATAGACGAGGATATACGTCCCCTCGGAAGACACACCCATCCTACAAATATGCGCAAAACAAGTACAAATCGAAAAAACTTCTCTGCACCTGAGGGGAGGGACATAAAAAATGGCTGAACGCACGGCGTCAAATGAAAATTCACCATCAAGCGGCGGGCTACATAATATACTCTCGAAATATGGGAATGGTAAGATAGAAATGGAACGGATCAGTGGAATGATTCGAGAAAAGAGGTTGCGATTCAACACATCATGGGATATTATAATATTGAAGTCTGTAGTATTTTGCGAAGCTCACCTCAAACGCCATGGAGAATATCAGAGCCGGTTTGAGGATGTTTTCAAACGATTCCACGACCAAATTCCAGATGAAATTTGGGCGTCAACTACAAAACCTAACTAGAAATCACTAAATGATCGGTATAAAAAATTAATTTCAGATCATAGGGTGGCGAGGAGAGCAAATGAAGCTGAATCAGGAATAGAAGAAATAAGGAGGAGAGGAAGGTATTAATGGACGACATTGTTTTGGCCGTCGATGAGTTGGAAGAGAAAAGAAGGAATAAAAGGGAAGAACAAACTACTATGGATAGAAGACTGCATGAAGCAGGTGAGGACATTAGAAATAGAGCGGTCGCTGGGGTTGTGGAAACAAATCAAACAGAAGTAATACCACCCTCTTCATCAACGAACTCAGTACTTGATTCTGCATCCAGATGTTGCCCCTTCTAATGCGAAAATGACGAAAGAAGGTTATCGGATGAACATATGAAAAGAATGTCCGATTGTGAGTCCAAAAGACTCAAAATAAATGAAGGAATAATGGTTTTTCGACGAGAATCTGAAAAAACGATGCGTTTAAATAGAGATCAGGAATTTAATGAGCGTCGTCTTGCTTTGGAAGAGAAGCGCTTTGAGTTATCAGAACGTTGATATATTATGGATAGTGAGGAACGTAAACAGATGTCAACATTGTTATCAGCTCTAAAAAAAGAGTTAAGTAAGAAATCAAATAGAAATGATCGTTAAGTAAGTAATGCACTGTTTCATACGTGATAATTTTAAAAATGATATTATAATAAATTACTATGTTCGGAGGTAGCGATTGAGGGTCGGTGGTTCCACCTCGAATGTAGTTTTAACTTGGATTCCGTGTTGAAAACATACTTTGAAGTTCCAAAGTATTGCAGATGTTTTATACATCAGTGAAATGGGTGCTTGTAGAACTTTTAAAATTCTTTAAAAATCCTGTGAATACCAAATTTGCTTCATGTCTTTGTAAGAGTGTTCTACTGAAACACGTACGGCACTTATTGTCGTATTAACAACTTGTTGCGCAGGAGTTGCAAAGCCTCTACTAAATGGTACCAAGGCCACAATATGTAAGCTGGTTCTCTGTATACAAAATATTGTTGCTCTTCAATTAGAAGAGAGTATTCTAAAACATTATCCATCCCTATCTGGCGATAAAGGGCAAGGTCGTGCCGTCTTCCTGTTTCCGGCCCAAAAAATTGAAAAATAAGCCCATCGGGCGTAATTATTGTTTGGTGAATTAGGCAGTGGAATCGCTTGTGACCCGACTAACACGCCCTTTGATTGCACTTCCTCCTCCGGGTCTGCACATTTCAATTTTTGTGCAATCGATGAACCCGACGTAATGTGGCAACAACGATCCTTGACCTCTTATAGCTTACACATACTTTTCGTCTCTCTACACCATGATATCGGCCCTGCAAGATGTAAAAATGTGGCCCAAGAGTCGATGAAATGCTTTACCCTCTCCCAATACACCTCAGAAAGAACCGATATTTGCATGCCAAATATCGGTTCGAGGTCCACTCAACGGCGTGGGTTTCTAAATGCCTTAATATTATGCAGCATGCTGTACATTGACCACATGCATATTTTTATCTGGCGGTGCTCCCACCGGAATAGTCAATTATATCTGACACCCTTTTTATTTCCTTCTGTAGAAATTGAAATTGCTTGAGGCATTATTCATTAGAATATGCATTTAAATTAAAGTTTATGTACCTAAAATGTCGGTTTCGTCTTTTTAATTTTAGTAGATCTTGTCTACATTTGTACATTTCTGTTGTACTACAACAAAAATTTCAAAAATGTAGAAAAGGCCTGACTCATACGACTAATAGTCGTATGAGTCAGGCCACTTCAGCTCTGACGATAATCGCCAGTCTTAACATATTTGAATACCTTTTATTCGTTGTTTATTCTTGTAAATAGTGTAATCAGTTCGACTCATTTAGTTTCGTCCCTTTCTCGTATGACCGTCTTATCACCAACTTCCCGCAGTGTGTCTCATCCCTAGAAAAACATTTCTTAAATATCCACTGTCAATTTTACAACAAAAGTAAGTGAATTCTACAAATAATTCACTTAGCCATAATTGGAAAATAAAAAATGACAAAATAATGACTTGTCAAAAATGGTGAAACGTATCTCATTTTGTAAGCCATTTTCTAAACCATTTCACTTAACAATAATCCACTAGTCTTCTTATTGAATCATGGCATTTGTAAAATGAGGAACCAGCGTCCCACTTTTTATGTGCATTGGGGAAGTTGAATTCATTATGATGTTACTAATAACTCTGTTCAGTTTCGAGTTTCAAAACTATAAAATGTTTTTGTTTTGATTTTGTGGTGTTCATATCGGGAGATATTATTTTTCTCTTTTGTGATTGGCCGGAGTGCATCAATAGGATTTTTAGAGATAATTTTATGCAGCTTCCACTCGACCGTTTTACATTTCAAAACATGTAAAACGGGGGAGTGGGAAGCGAGAAAGGAAAGTAAAAACAAACAGGTCACCTTTAGACCAGTTTTCTTTTTTTCTTCCAGCATGCAACAAGCGTGCGAAATAACACGCCAACATGGTACTCTCATGGAGGCGTGTGGTGCACGTTTTACACGTTTTAGTAGATATCAATTGTGGCGAGCTATGGTTGGGTCAACTATATAGTAGAATATTTTCGAGAATATTTTATGACAGATTACACTCGAACGTTTTACATTTCATAACATGTAAAACGAAGAGAGGGAAGGACATAGAAGATAAATAAAATAACTCAGGTCACATTTAGACTATTTGTCTTTTTTTTCTGCGTTCAACAAGCGTGCGAAACAACACGCCAACATCGTAATCTCATGGAGGTTTGATTCAACTAGCGTATTTTCGGGAGACTCGGATGCCAGGCGTTTCTTCTTCAACTTCGAAAATGCCATTATGAGTGGCAAAAATGACGAGGAGATAGCCTCCGACTTGGTTCCCTACCTTGACGGCGCTGCGTTCGATTTATTCTACGACAAATATTTCGCCGATGGCGAGATAAAGCTCGAAGCTTCAGAGTTCTTCAGAGTCGAGGAGACCCTTATCGATTACTTTGGATATAGAGAAGATGCACAAGACTTCATCCAGAATGCAATGGCCGGAAGCCTTCGTACCGATGATCTCCTCATCTTGTTACGTGAAATGGACTGTGCCTCATAGAAGGCGAAGTTCAATGAAGAGGCAACGTTCAGGTTGCTCCGCACTTCAATAATGAATATACAGAAGTTGGCGCATTTTGTTATCTTCTAAATTTGCCCGACTTCCCGACGGCGAAGTCAGCCGTCGTGGACTACTAGAAGGGGAATATCGAGTTTCAAGATTCCCCTAGAGATGTTGCACCGACTAAGTTACATGTTCGCCTGGAAAATCGTGTTTGAAATGTGGAAAACAAAAGTTGACGCCCTAGCGGATCAACTGTCCAATCTGATTCTTATGATGAAAAAGACCTCGCAAGCCGGGAGTAGTTCCAAGATGGACGGAGAGTGTACTTGCTCGTATTGTCGTAAGCCTGATCATTTTGCAAATCGCTGCAGAGAAAATACCCATCGTGATGCACGTTGTATGAAGTGCTACAAGATAGGACACTTAGAGTCGACATGCTGGGTTCGAACAGATAAGTCGGAGAGAAAGGCCGAGGGAGAGAAAAAGAAAGATGAGACAAACAATAACTTCTATGTCAGCATCATTATGGAGAATGAAGACATGGATCCAGTTCTGGCCCTTAAGCGGAACACCGATGGACATATGCCCAAGATCGTCCGCCCAGAGGGCCTGGTCTCCATGAATAACCTTCTCAATCCCGTTCCTGATCAGGAACGCCCGGAGAAGAGGGTTGGCCGAAAGAAGACGAGTAGGTCCACCAGGAATGATGTATTGAAGCAAGTTCCCAAGTATGACGTATCTATAGCACTTTCCAATGCCCCTGCGGGATGAATTTTGGACAATTGATCCGAGGAGATGTTGTCGGGGCCAAGAGGGATCTAATATGCATGTTTAGTGAGAAGTATACCCGTCCAGCCGCAACGCTAATGTTGTAGCTGAATCCGACAACCCGTTCATATTCCAGTTCTGGAAGTTGATTCCGAGCGTGCTCTCCGTTTAACATGCGTGAAAGTATACGGAACAGAGGATTGGGCTCTGTTGGACTCGGATGCGTCGCCGAATATTTTGTTGGAAGAGATCGTCAAAGCTCTTTCTCTGACCCCGATAGAAACAAAGAAAGGTATCACCATTGCTAATGGTTCTAATTGTTCGACGATGGGTTTGCTAACAGATGTCCCTATTTATTTGGATGGTGTGTCTGTTTCCATAGGTTTCCTCGTTGTCAAGGGTGCCCCTCTCAATGTAATAATTGATGTTCCAACTATGAGGAGCCTTAGAGGCAAGTTGGATTATGGAGAAGATGTTGCTTGCTTCAATACTGGCGAGAAGAATGTTACGTTGCCACTAGAACCAGATGTATACAAGTATCGGCTGGCCAACAGCGGAACGGACAGTGAAGACTTCACCTCTGATACCGACATAGTTCCAGAGTCTTATTCGAAAGAAGAAGAGGATCAAGAGGGAATATTTGTTCTCACAGTTCGGACGATAAAACCCCATGAATTTGATGATGTTAACTCAGAACGTGATCAAAACTTCGACCTCTTACGTGAGAGGTTGACCCATTTGTAGGATGACCACTCGGGGAAAATCTTTTCCTCCCTAAAATAGTCGAATATCGTCGCATGGACCCTGGACGACCTTCGACCAGCAGATGTGCCCATCAAAAGCTCGTTCATGTTAGTAGATACGGAGCCCGTACATATACCGTCTCGTCGTATTACCCCGCGTCATAAGGACAGTGTCCGCAAATAATTAGACAAGATGCTGTACGCTGGTGAAATTACACCGACGATATCTCCGTGGGAGTTTCCATTGGCAATAGCCACGAAAAAGGATCGCAAGCAGATATTCTGTGTGTACTATCTTGTGTTGAATCAGAAAATGAAGGCTGATAGTTGGCCCCTTCCGAAGATACAAGAGATCTGCGATGATCTTGAAGGCAGTTTGGAATTTTCAACTCTGGATTTGTTTTCTGGATATTGACAAGTAAGAATGTCAGAATCCTGGAAGGAGAAGACGACTTTTTTTGCCGGTTTGGAACCTAATTTTACACGCAAATAGAAAGGAGTTCTGTTTGAGGTCATGCCGTTTGGCCTCATGAATGGCCCCTCTACCAGTCAGCGAATGATGGACATCATCTTTGATGGTATTCCGTTTGTTCGGGTTTACCTCGATGATGTAGTAGTGTTCTCCAAGTCAGAAGAAGAACATTTAGATAATCTACTACAAGTATTTCATCTGATTTGGAAACATGGTCTGAAGCTGAAGATCTCAAAATGTTCATTCATCCAGCCAAAGGTGGAACTACTAGGACATGTTGTGGACGCGATGAGTGTTTCCGTTGACCCTTCTAAGATCGAGGCTATTCGAATGGATCAAGTACCAACTACCGCAACCAAGTTGCGCAGTTTCTTGGGTCTGGCGGGATTTTATCGTCGTTTTGTAAAGTTTTTTGGCGGACACGTACGCAGCTTTGCATGTGCAAAGTTCGGAGAAATGCGCCATTAAATGGAACCCCAAGATGGATATCGCCTTTGAGAAGATTAAGGTGGCGCTCACTTCACCCCGGTTATTTCATTCCCCGACTTCGAACGGAGGTTCCTTGTCGAGACTGACGCATCATCTGTTGCAGTTGGGGCTGTTCAGTTCCAGAAAAAGGAGGATGGCCGTGTTAAACCTATTGAATTTTCTAGCTGAACTATGAAGAATATTAAAAGCAACTAAAGAACCTGCGAGCGAGAAGCTCTGGCGGTCATATTTGGCCTAAAGAAGTTTAGACTCTATCTACTGTCACATATAACGTTAGTTCTCGTCACAGATCATCAGGAGTTGCGTTATGCGTTCGACAAGAAGGATGTGCATGTAAGTCTTGCCCGCTGGTTAGAATTTCTGGCTGAGTACGATTTCAAGATAGAATATCGTTCTGGAAGCGAGAATGGCACAGCGGACTACCTGTTCAGGTGTAGTCAAGGTCCATCTCCGCGTGACGGCGATGATGAAGGCGACTTTTTTGTTCGGTCCAAGTTGTTGCACCTCCCATATGTCTCGAGTCAAAACCTGTCGGTATATTTCTCCATTTATCTTGTCATTCGATAGAGGTGTACGATTTAGAGGAATGTAAGACTATCCGACGGACAGTAAAGAAGTTCATGGAGTGGGACGGCAAGCTGTTCCGTCGCACTAACTCTGGTCCCCACCTGGTAGCAACCCAGGCTAGAAGAACTGGTATTATGAAAGCCTTTCATGATGATATTGGTCAGTGGCACGTACAAAAGACCCTGAGGTCCATCTTGGCTCGATTCTGGTGGCCAGAAGTACATGGAGAAATCTCCGCCTTTGTGCGTAGCTGTGAAGGTTGCCAGAATGCAAAACCGCTGTCACCATACCGTACTACCAATTCACTCCCTTTGAGTGGCCTATTCTCTATCTTCTCGATCAACTTTGCCGGTCTGCTCCCTCCTTCTAAAACAGGGAATCGCTACATACTTGTATGCGTGGGACATTTGAAGGATTGGCTGATAGAAAGAGCGACCAAGACTACCACAGAAGACGTGGTCATATCGTTACTCAGAGAGGAAATTCTTCGTCCGTTTGGTTCTCCATCTACAATTGTAAGCGACAACGAAACCTGCTTCAAGGATAGTGATATCGAAGATGTCATGGAGAAATGAGGAACCAACTGGAACAATGTCCTTGCGTATGCACCAATGCAATATGGCCGCGCAGCGAGGATGGTTGGGATCATCAAGAGAAGTCTCAAGAAAATGGTTATCAGGGACGGTAGTGATTTAGTAGAAGCGCTTTCTGATGTCCTCTTTGGTCACTGCTGTCGCTCTTTAGGTAGTGGAGCCTCCCCATTCGAACTCCTCTACGGAGTGAAGCCTCGTATGATCCATGGAGAAGTCTCTCAGATAGGTGAGCGTGCTGAAGGAAGCCGCGATGATGAGATGATATAAATATATTCTGTCAGAGCAAAGAATATATATAGTCAGACGGCCGCAGATTCCTCTCGTTGAATCACCTTTTAAGACGAGTATCACCTGTACATGCCTAGTTACCTCGTTTTAGTCTCTTATGGGCCAGCGTTGAATAAGACCGTCAAGTGGTCGGCCCTTTAGTCTCAGTATTATGGACCATGTCGTGTTATGCGTGCGAAGTACCCAAGCTGTAAGTTATTGTCCCCCATGGTCGCTACACGCGAAGTGCCATTCATGCCCGTCGTCTCCTTCCATACGTGCAGCGCCATGCGTTGGATGACTAATAACCCCTTGAGTCAAATATTGCATACTGCGTTTCTGCATTCATTTTATTGTTCAAGGGAATTTCTTTCTTTCTTTTTGTGCGTGGAGGCTTCCCACAAGTCGATCTCCGAGCAATTTTCTTAGAGAGCGCCATGAAAAGGGAGCCTACGACTGCCGGACTGAAACCGGAACTCAGAGGCGGCTCACCGAATAAGCATGAATGAGACGTCGAGGACCGAGGATGTGGCTTGTAGTCGCGCGGATGATATTGTGGTTCCGTTTTCAAAGGCGGAGTATGCGGGTCAGAATGGCAAGTGGGGAGCCAAAAACCAAAATGAAACAGAAAATGATTTCGTGAGATGCGCAATTAATTTTCTGGTACTTTTGACAGTTTGTAATGGGCCCCGTGGTCCAGTGTCAGCAGGGTGTTGTGTGCTGTGCATCTTGGGAGATATTATTTTTCCCTTTTGTTATTGGCGGGAGTGCACCAATAGGATTTTTCAGAGATAATTTTATGCAGCTTCCACTTGACCGTTTTACATTTCAAAACATGTAAAACGGGGGAGTGGGAAGCGAGAAAGGAAAGTAAAAACAAGCAGGTCACCTTTAGACCCTTTTTCCTTTTTCTTCTGCTTTCAACAAGAGTGGGAAATAACACACCAAAAGATTTGTCAATAAAAGTTCGAAAAGGTAGGAATAGTCTTTCACGAAAAAGTAATGTCTTTGTTGTATATCAGAATCAGCATCAGCATCAACGTTAACATCATTAGGCCTCTCAAATCCATTTAAAACATTTCTATGAACAGAAAAAGACAAATTGTCCTCGTCTTTCCCTGATGTAATTTGTGGGAAGATTGTATGATAATAATTTTCCTGAGGGGATTCAATGTGTTGATGTCACTGATTATTTTTCAAGCTGATATAGGACTGTCGCTTCATTGGAGGTTTGGAGGAATGTTGTAGTACTCGGAGGGGGTTTATGTTGATTGCATTGTTCACAAATTATGGATTAGAAAATTGGGGCATCGGTACGAGGATATTGAAACGTTAGCGGACAGAGGTATTCCTGGGTTGGTTTGGTACTACCGTGTCATTGTACGACAAGAAAAACAATATTATAGGTCAGATATTTCCAAAGATAGTGCTCATGGCTACTAAAATGTATTTCTTTGTCCATTTTAAGATAATTTGAATGTGTTTTTACTTCTTATTTTTCTTTGTCTGGTGTACGTCTTTGGGTTTATGATATTTTTTCTGCAGATGCGATTTTTGTGGTGCATTATAACACGTGTCTGACATTTTTGAGCTCAAACGTCGCGTCTACAGTACGTATACCGAGAATGTCACGCCAGGTCACGGAAACGTGATTAGTGTGATATGAGGTCACGATTTTCATCCTTTTCCGCGGGTGAATACTTATCCCTTTCGCCACGTGTTTTTCGATGTCAATATACGGTATACACTGACTTCCTGTCCTACATTTACAGTATGATCCTAAACCCGCCGCTT
>JAULBU010061403.1:1074-11522 GCA_032358235.1 Odonthalia washingtoniensis | reverse complement strand
TTAAAA
The DNA here is from genome assembly GCA_032358235.1 of Odonthalia washingtoniensis. Classification (NCBI taxonomy): domain Eukaryota; phylum Rhodophyta; class Florideophyceae; order Ceramiales; family Rhodomelaceae; genus Odonthalia; species Odonthalia washingtoniensis. The sequence goes on along the minus strand of JAULBU010061403.1, from coordinate 11,516 downwards.
GCAAAGATACTGGAGAGGGAGATGTATATAGTTGAAGAGTTTTCGACGAACAGTTCAACAAGACAATATGGATATACAGGCAACAGGATGTTCATTAACCGGTACAACCGACGGCGAAGAAGGAGAGAAAGTTGTAAAGGTACTTTTCTTTCTATTATGTCCGATAGATGAATCATCGAAAGGAACTCTTATATACAGTAACTCTGCAGTCTACTTCTAACTTTTTTGGTCAGAATGCTGTCCATATTTTTCGTAATAGTTTGGAGGAAATTCCATCGGAGGATTTTGACCATAGGGTGTTTCATTATAAATCTCAGAACGCTATCATTATTAGTCGGTTTGATATTGTGTGCAGACAGACTGTAACCATGAAGAAGAAACTTGCAAAGGAAGTGTTCTTCCGTTCTCTTGGATATCCAACAATCACAGCATCGAAACCAAATACCTGCATTGATCAATTTCAGAGAAAAAAAACTGAAGAGATGGCACAACTATTCAAAACGTTCCACAAGGTACTGCCATGTGGCACAGGAGATGAATCATGGTGGCGGAAATGGTGGCGGAAAGGAACATTTGAAGATTTGTTTCAATAATTAGATTGCGTTGAAGCCATGTTCTGTAACCAGCCTGACAGGGAGACCATGGTACAGTTTTGACGTGTTGTTTTGAATTCAATGAATACATCAAATATTTTGACCCTATATCGTCTCTGTGCGATAATGACGTCGATAATCGACCGCTTCCATGGAGATTCGGAATCGATGTACCATAATTAAGAGCTGGACGAAGGACATGGAGATGTTTATCAACCTATTAAAGGGGGTACAGTCCCAGTTGTCGTCTTAAAAGATTTAAGACCTTTCTGCCGACAGCAACTTCAAATCTTCCCAGTGAAGTTCTTGGTGCATTCCAGAACCACCTTTCCAGTGACAAATAATTGCTTAACTTTGAGCTTCCGATGGGTCCAAACGGTAGCGAGATTACAAAACTTAGGAAAAACAACGAGAGTTCACCATTTCATACAAACTCCCTTCACATAACAACTTCTGTTTAGCACTTCAAAAGGTGACTTTTACTTCCGCTATATGTGGTTGGATCGGCCGCGTCGTTGGTTGCGTTATTTTGCATTCCTCGGTATTTTCTGGTCCGTTTTCTGTATTCAATGGTGATGTTCCGATTGATATCATTAATGAAAGTGATGAAGAACGCGATCCAAATTTTCAAATCTCATGGGAACCACCAATGCGTCATTGTCAATTGAATATGATGCGGAAAGTGATAACGAAGAGGTTAGTAACATGTAATCTATGCTGTAATGAAAAATAATTGACGCATTATATCAATTTTTATAATATATTATAAAATACCAAGCATTTTCTTATTTTACTCTAGCACCATTTTCTTTCCATCTATCTATTCCACTCTTCCATCAATACCGTGAATGTTTTTCTTTCATGCTACCATCATTTCATTTAACATCACTATCCTGCTATAGAAAACACTATGTCAGCCTCAAGCAATTCCAAGGTTGATTAACTGACAAGTAGGCCCAACCGCCTATTCTGCAATACACGTGTGCAGTAGAAATACCAGTCACAATATTTGCGACAAATCTAGATTGACATATTAGGACCATCACCTGCTGCTCCTCTTAACCAATCAGATTCTGACACACACTACTTCAAACTCCCGCTTCTCATAGGCCTATCAGCTTATTCAGGTTTTACATCCTCATTTCCTATAAGAACGTCACTTGCGCCTTTACCTTAATCCCTCCCTTTCTCTTCTTCACTTCTCTCTACAATTCAATTAGACATTTAGATTGTTCCCGACCCCGGTGTAGTCATCGGCGTCAAGAATTCACCCAGGAGGTATTGCTATTACCTCGCGTTCGTCCTACTCGCTACCGTAAGTTGTATTTTTACCACTAACACCGTTTTCAAACTTCATTGCCCCTTTGCTCGTCAGCTCCACTAACTCACTACCTCGTTCGCTCTGTTAGCTAGCACAACCGTTTTTTACGTCGTTCTCGTTCCGCCTACCACTCCACACGCGTTTCACTTGACACCACTTCTCATATACCCACTCACCTCGGTAAGTGCATCATTAACCCCACCTACAGTAGCCGCATCATTCGGACATCAATCTAAGACTACAGTGTATATCACTGCCTGCTTTAACCACCCAAGTGTACCTGTATCCAGTCATAAAGACGCTGGTTGTCATAATCTCTGCATACAGCCCTTTTCGTCATCTCAGTAGCATTCGACAATCCGGATTCTGCTCCTGAGATACGAACTTCATAATAATAGCTATTATTCAAACATACGCAACCTAGAAAAAATCAAAAAATAACACAAAACGTCCATCACCCAACCATCGATCATACCAGCTTACATCAATAAACGAAAACCAAACCGAAAAAAACAATAATCAAAGCCAAAAAAAAGAAAAATCACGATCAAAATCAAAATCACCCACCCATCTGCACCTATTACCACAACGGTTCAAAACACCCACCATGACCGACCCAGAACCACCATCATCAGTCCCAAGTGAGGACGATATACAACCACAACGACAAGAAGGATGGAACCGAATCCCACGCGCCCCTTCGAGAAAACAGCCAACACCTTCTTCTTTTCTGAGCGAATTAATCACCCGCTACAAGCGATGCCTCCGTCACACCGAAAACATACGGCCACATCGACACTGGCAGAGGTCTTCAAGGACGTATCAAGAAACTTCCTTCTGGATTACCCAATCCTCGAAGAAATCACCCAAAACCTACCATTTGACCCCAATAAAATGGTTGAAGACTTGCTATTCACATTCCCAGAAGACAATCTTGTTTCTTCACAAGAATATTTCATTATGCTGCTTTCAACAATTGGCCTTCTGAAGGATTTAACCGAGCTGTATACCTTTCCCAATCCAACATCTTCGATCATACCAGTCTTAGAAATGAAAGAGACAGAATCAACGAACAGCCGCCTGATGCTCCACATCTGGCTTGCATGCATGGCGGACCGCCCATTTGCTTTATCTACCATATAATCCAAATCTTCAACAAACGACTGGATATAACATACAAACCGATCACCAATGCGCCACTACCTGAACCACAAGCGCCTAGACCTTCCCCAACTCATTAAGACCCAAATTCTCCAGTGCCACGCCAATCATATGCACAAAATGCCTCTCCTTTCCAACTCATAACAAGGCCAGCACTACCTGCTGCACCACCTTAACCATCAAAAACGAAACAAGATCCATCAATTCATGAGCAAGAGGCACCAAAAAACACCGTCTAAGAATCCAGGACACCCTACCTTCATCCACAAGGGCTCCGCGAAAAACTTGACGCACTACCAGAACGACCCAAAACAACCCCGAGTTCAACGTCCTACGACCCAGACTTGGACGAAGACCATTCTCAACATGAACAGTTCCAATTAATGAACTCTGGTCAAATCACTAATGCAGTTAATTCCCAATTTGAAGACCGCCTTCTCTGTGGTACGATTGATGAAATCATCTCAACAACTTTACGCGATTACAACCGTCTCTCCAAACAACTCAATCTACTGGACGAAACGAAAGAATTTTTTTCAGCAACATATTAACCGAACCAGCCCGCACCTTCTTTTTGAACAAATTGACGACTCCGTGGACTACAAGACGATAGAGGACAATATGACCTTCGAATATGACTCCGCCGATCGACAGAAGGAAGCGCAACCGAGACTGGACAATCTGTCACTGACGAAATTTATGACAGACAACGAGATAGCGGAGTACGGAACCAGACTCCTGAGGCTCTGAGCGTACATAGATATGCTTAAACCCCAGTGTGCACCTATGTTTAGTAACGACAACCATAAGCTAAAAATTCCAAGTACGGCAGTCGCAACTGTAAACTGGGCAAAGATCCCTCGAGCATCCTAAATATCTGGTAACATGACGATCCAATCATTCAAAACAAGCCTCGCGCATGCGATCTCCCTGGAAGAAGAGAACGACAAGCTAACCGAAAGAGACAGGAGTGACTCTGTCACTCTAACGCTCTTCGACCAATACGGGCAAAGACCATAGAGGCGTACAGGTAACAGACCGTACTCATCAAACAACAGATTTCAGAGAAATAACTATACTAACACACGCAACGCTCCACATTACCTAAAAACAAAATTCAGGAACAAGCCGCACACTTCTACCTCACAACCCTCAAAACATCATCCTACTCGCAACCATCCCCACTGCTTCAAATGTGGATTTCCGCCATGGTACCCTTCTCACCAATGTTCGTCAGGGTCTATTAGAGCAACATCAACAATCGACTCAAAAATGGCCAAAACTCGGTTTTCATCCTCGCCGATGTGATTGAAGGGTGTGAAAACGATATCGTAGACCATGGTGAAATAGAAAGCATCCACTACTAAGAAACAGCATCGACTGATGAAGAAGAACATGTGACGTTCAACACACAGCTGTAATCAATAGGTTCTGGTACTGATGACCCAATGAATGATGAAAATGAAATATTGGACACCCACATCACCAGATCACGACTACATTACTAAAATACGGATAATGGCGACCTAGAAGGACTTCTTGGATCTTGTGTAGATGACTACTTCTATACTGGTACTGCTGAATTTGAGAAACATACCGATAAAACTCTTCAGAAATTTGATTGTCGTAAACGTATACTTGGAACTTCACATTCGCTGTAATCGGCATATATTCTAATAATACAGTGTATATGATGCAATCAAGCTACATCGACAACCTCACAACTTTTGTCAGTTAATTCTAAAGTCTCCGATCTTCGTAGCGCTCGAGTCAAACTATCATAGATTAATCATACTAGACCAGACATTTGTTTTTCTACCAGCTCTTCAGCCCAGACAACAGAATACAAATTATGTCCAGACTCCATTAAATTAATCAATAACATTATTCTTCATCTCAATAAAACAATTCATCTACGTATGAAAGTTCCGCATCTAGACAAAGATTCTTTACATTTACGCATTTTCAGCGATTCCTCGTTTGCTAACAACTCAGATCTCACATCTCAAATTGGCTATATTGCATTATTATGTGACAAAAATGACGCATGCCATATTTTTCATTACACCAACAAAAAATGTAAACGAGTCGTTCGTAGTGTTCTCTCTGCTGAAATATTTCTTTCTCCGCTGCATTTTACTATGGGTATACTCCCCGCCTTGACTTACAAAAGATTTATAACCGTCATTTACTAAATGACGGTTATAAATATTTTTTGAAAGAGGTAGTACCTCCTGAAATGTTTACTGATTCAAAATCTTTGTTTGATACTATAACCAAAGCAAGTTATTTCGAAGAAAAACGTCTCTTGACATACATTACATGTTTACGTAATGAATTCAAAAATGAGGAGATAACTAACATTGGATGTATTCGAAATGAACATAATCCTGCTGATGCTTTGACCATTATGACCAATTCAAAGTTTCTCACCATTATATTCGAAATAAATATGTGTAACTTTCTTATTGGACAATGGGTCTACCTTTCTCGCGACTTCCGCGACTCTAAAATCGGGGACTGTTCATTTCTTCCTACTGTACATACACATAACAAATGATTTGGCAACTACAGTCTCGTATTAAACGTTTCGTATCCCTACACTCCAATTAATTTAATACTGTCTTTTGACGTTTATTATTTCTATCTCTCTAGTTTGTGTTTGCAGAACATCTGCACTCAAATTATTTCAACATACGTCTTTTCATTTCAATCCTCTCATCTCTCTAAATTAAGTATGTAGAAGTGCCCTGCACTCTAATTATTTAATACATTTCCTTTCATGCTTTTTCATTCCTATCTCTTTAATTAGGTTTAAAAGAACTCTTTCATTTACACTTCTAAAGGAATTCTCACTATTATTTGTTTGAATTTGTTTATGATTCGTCCTATGCTTATCCAAGTTGAATTATTACTTTAGCCTCCCTTTTCAGTTTTATTTTGTGTAATAGAGACCAACTTTCCCTATAAAAGAAGTTCTTTGAGCGACTTGACTTTTCTCGTCTGGGTTTTCACTCGTCACTCAATATCTACTTTATAATCATACTTCCATCTTCCCCCTTTCTCGTCTTGTAGAAGGACAGTTTTTAACTGTTTATTCTATACGTGTATGACACACTATGAATACACCCACTCGTGTCAGTGCATGTGGGTGTTTCTTCCATGGGGGTATGCTTTCAATTTTTGCGTGTGGTCAGCACGATAGGATCGAATCGTCAGAGGCGGTTCTCGTTCCTACTAGTGTTATTATATGGTGTTTTATTTGGTCAATGAAATGTAAAGTTCTAGTGTCTTCCTAGATATGCCACACATGTTCGAACGGTTTATCTTAATCTTGGTATTGTATCTACCATGCCGATGTTTTTGTCTTGGAAGTTCTGGTTTTCTTTCCAATCCCAATTATCTGATTGTTCTGTATCAGATTGCTGCCATTCGTTTCCGTTTTGGTGACTTTTGTGGATTTCCTCAATTCTTATGATAGTTTCGCTTATCATTTCTGTTTCCATCTCTACATTGTCATCTTAGTCGTTGTTTTTATTGGTTCGTTTTGTCATCGGCGTTACCATTGCGTTTGCTCCTTCCTCGGTTGTTACCTTTTCTGGGAAGGCGTTTGATTTCCTTCATTCTACTAATGCTCTCGTTGACTCCAACATTTCTCTATAGAACTCTCCCGTGCTTTTTTTGAGGGTTTTTGTAGCCGAGTTTGAAAACCGTTTTAGTGCGGCTTCCAAGTGAGCTGTTTCTTTTTTCTTCTTTCTGATCCACTGGGATGTTCGCCCAATTGGTTTCAATTCATCCTATTCAGCTGGGAGAGTGGTTATTACTAGCTGTCTGTTTCTAATTTTTCTCACCAATGTCTCTTCCATTTTTTTCCATACATGCGATTTCTAAGATGTTATCTGCCCGATCTCCGTACAGGTTTTAAACTCTTACCATCTCATTATCGCCTCACAATTCTTCAATGAGCGCTTTCCTGAGTTGTGATATAGGCCCTGTCCGTTTTACCGCACAGTATCTTACCGTCATTTTGGCCATTTTGTCTTTTGTTTTGTTTTCCTGAGCTTTGATGTTGACCTTTTCCGAAAACTAAACAACAAACTCCACAAAACACTGTAAGCAATTGAAAACACTACTCATAAAGTACTTTATTAACTGGTACCGGGCGTTGAATTACCAAAGGGAAAAAGAGTCATAGAAATCAGAGCGATGTACGAAACCTCATCTATTAAAAAACTGGCTAAAAGTCAGAGGGTCATGTATAGAGTTACTTGGGTTGTTAAAAACATTGACAAAAATTTAAAATTTGCATTAGACGGTTTGGCAATTAGAAATGTGGTCCCGTTATGGTTATTTCTTTTCGCCGCGTCACAAAAAATAACGCTAAGGTGAATTTCTTCCCATAAATTAACATATTTGGAAATATTTCGCAAATAGTTAAGAACATTTTGAATTTACAATTTCCCAAACCCAGTTCGACGGAAATTTAATTGCTGTCACGGACACTATATTCACACCGAAAATAATTACACACGGACACTATTTGAAATAATTGGTGAGCAACAGAAATTTGAATTAGTATCACGGACACTAGTTATACACGGATACTATTTATACACTGACACTAATTACAACTAATGGTTAAGTTGTATTGCGAAAGCTGTAGTTAAAAAACATATTATTGTGCCATTGAAATAATGGAAGTCATTTGTGAGCTAAAAATGTAGTCATATACACTTCAATCAGTTCAGGTAGGATTTAAGTTTTTTCTGCTGAAGCGAGCTGTAGGGAGTAGATTTATTTAATTTCCCACCTTCCAAAAATTGCCGCTGTGAACACCTCACCACCACCACAACAAAAACATGACTTTCTCTGTGCCACGTATAGTCGCTATCATTGTGGTGGGTTCTGCTTCCTTCGCCCGACGTACGTCTGCAGCTACCAATCTAAATACAGAATCCGGAATGGATTTAATTTATTACCGTTCCATATTCGATGAGAAAGAATGAAAAAATCTTTTCATGTCTCTGTATCTTTAATATTCCAATTGGACCCAATTTTTGTCGGGGATTGGGGCCCGAATGTTTTCGAATTATTTCTTAAAAATTAGGCATTCTTCGAGTTTGACTTTGACGAAATTAGGAAATTTCGTGCTTCTGAAATCTGAATGTCTGAATTTTTCTATTATTATTTGTGTCTCGATCAAAACAAAATCGGGAGATTTCAACTCGGAAGGAATTGTTCATGAAACAAATTATAAGTGCCGAAAATTATTTACTTACATTTCCAATAAAATTTTACAATTTTACAAAACATGGTGTAAAATTCGGAAAGATTGGGAGAGGGTTAAGAGACAGTACTGTAATTTATTTCTTCAAGGCCCCCAATAAAGTTTGTCAATAAAGGTATAATTAGGGTGGATTAGGGGAAGATTAGGAGACAGTACTGAAATATATTTCATCAAGACCCCCAATAAAATTTGATCATTTTAGAAAGTATCGTGTAAAATTGGGGAGGGTTAGGGGGAAATTTGGAGACAGTACTGTAATTTATTTCATCAAGGGCCCAATAAAATTTAATCGTTTTAAAAAGCATCATGTAGAATTCGAAAGGATTGGACGAGATGTGTCATCATCATCATCATACTCTTCCAAATCAGCCTCATCAGCCTCTTCCATGATCATATCACTATGTTACTTCTTCAGATCTTCATTAATAGCCTGTTCATAATTCTCTTCTGTGGAAAACACGCTCATTTTCAGTGCTTTTCTTCCTCCGAACTCTTCATCATCACCTTGTTTACGTTTAACATTTCCTACCGACAACATGCCTGCATCCTCATTTGTGTCACTCTCCTCATCATCTCCATCACTTCCCACAATACCATTTCAGAAAGCCTTTTAAAAAGCCTTGAGTACATCAGCATCAATCTCTTCAACGTCTGGACCCCGACTTCCTAAACACTGGCATTACCACCTAGTCTCTTCATTTCAGCTTCAATAGCCATTTCGTAAGCCTCTTCCTCTGAATTCATGTCAGATCCACTACCCCCTTCTCCGCCATCACCCACTTTTTCACTGACCACAAGATCCATTTTCTCTTCGAAAACCTTGACGAATAATTCGTCATCAGTGTGGATTTTCATCTTCCACCAATCGTTGAAATTCAACATAGTTCGCCACTGGATTGTCCCTGTATCGTGTAAATAGTTTTCCGTATAATCTGCATTTTAGAAATCTTTGCAAAGGAACGGCCAATTTATTACCAATCTATCTACGTAACCGTATTTTCAGTAGATGGTGATAATGAAAACAGTCGATTAATATCTGAAACGCGTAGAAGAAATTACGCGATGAAGAAATTACGAAACATGAAAGCGTAGCTAGCGCCTGAAATCTGTGATATCATCTGTAATAACTCGAGCATATCTTTTTTGGGACGATCCCTCCGTGAAATAGTCGTACAGGTCATGCTTTTGCCGTGCCAGTTTTGATCGCAAGTCCGTCACGAAGTTAACAGAACTGAGACTAGTGTTTTCTTAACTGTCTGCTCTGACTGATTCTCACGATATTTTCGGTATTAATAATATAGCGTCTGTGGTGCAATTCATAGTAACACGTTTTAGACATTTGAGCTCAAACGTCGTGCCTACATTCCCCATACCGAATCATGACTAATATTACATCTGGTGACGAAAACGTGAACTTATTGTGGCGTTAGGTCACTCCTCCGTCTTTCCAGCGTTCGAGTAATTGACCCCTCCGCCACCTGTTATTCTATGTCAGTGTATACTGTACAATGAATTTCTGTCCAACATTTACTCTTCTATCCTCCACCCGCCGCTTTGGCGGCAGGTAGATCCTACTTTAGGGGACTTAGACCTCACATCCCTTTTAATTCTAATAAAGACAAGCAACTTCTAGTCTGAACCTAACCCCGAACCTTGCATTTCGTCGACCATACCGAAAACCTTTTCGGCTACGAGAGGACCTCAATTTCTCTTGGGATAGTCGCTCAACCGCATTTTACAAACGCGATCATTCCTCCGACTCACCCCACTTTGTATTCACATCCACCGCTTTACAAGCCCGTTAAGATCATTACGAACTTCATCCATATACAGCTGCGACATTACGATCTCCCCCTCCCCTTTTTGGTGGAGTGCAACCATCATACGAGTTATTCGGAACGAAGGGTCGCAAATTCCCTTTACTGCCCTATTTTCTCCTCTCTGGAGTGCATTGCTCTACATCCGGTCTCCCTGCCTACAATCCCCTAGGTGGAAATTGACAACAGATGGATACCGACAAAACTACTGGAATTCCAAAACACGGTCCGTGACCGAAATGTTACCCGCGAGATCGCGCAGC